>VZTV01070537.1:12514-27028 GCA_013400875.1 Anhinga rufa | reverse complement strand
CTCCCTCCGTCCCTCCTTCCCCCCGTCCCTCAGGCCCGGCTCCCCCAGCCTGGGGGCAGGGGGGATGGCTGTCGCTCCCCAGACGGGCCGCGGCCGCCCTCGGTGGCCCTCACCCCGCGGCGGGCGCTCTCAGGCCGAGCGGGCAGCGGGGGCCCGCAGGCACAGCCGCGCTCGCCGCGGGGCACCCCGGGTGGCCGCACCCCAGCGGCGCTAAAGCCGTCCCCTGAGAGGACGAGGCCTGGGCACCTCCAGGCTCGTCCCCAGACCCCACAAGCCACAGCGCAGCAGCGCGCAAAATCAGCCCACTTTGCTCCTGGCACAGCGTCAGTGCTGGCCGTGCTCTGAACATCTGTCCACGTGTAATTCAGAGTAAATGACCTCAATTCATACAGAGCATCGAATAGCTATCTCCCCCCGTACGTGCTTCCTACAGGGTACTAAACAGCACGGGATGGGGTCTCGCCCTCGCAAGGTTTGCAAGGCAGGCGGTGTCTTCGTCTTCCAGAGGTGCTGAGAAACCGAGTCACCAAGCAATGCCGTGAACACTTGCGGAGCTGCTGAGAGGCTGCAAGTGTCAACATCAGGGCCTGCACCAGAGGACCCATCTTTTTTTTGTGGTTGTGCATTTCAGCAGCTACTGATTTAAGCCAGGTTCTAAGTGAAAGGCTCCATATTCCAACAGAAGTTTTCAGAGACATCTATTTTCCCTTTGCATGCTTCCTTTTTTGGCCCCAACTCTGCTCCCCTTAATCATACCATTTAAACAAATGAATGTTTTGCATGAGTAAAGTACAAGGAACTGTAACAAACATTGCCCAGTTTCATGATTAACCATGGGAAAAATGTCAGATCTTACATCAAAACGTTTTGAAAGGGAAATTAAATATAGTATTGTATGTATTTGCTTGAGGCCCGTGATGTCTATACAGACAAAGCTGTACATCAGAACAAAATGCTTTTAAATAGCAGTTAGCCAGCCTTCCGCTAATCTGCATCAGCAGCACTTTCAAAATTTGTTTATCTGTCTCCTCTTTCCTATGGGCTTTTTGGCACTGGTGATAAAGACATCTAACCTAGCTATAAACCAATTCTCTGCAAAAACAAATGTGCGATCGAGGCAGCGTGTAGCCTTTTATGTGTTTAACTTGTGAAATTCTCACTCTGCAGTATCTTTTACGGACAACAGATAGTAAAAAAGACAGCCCGTTTCAATAAGAAAAGTACAATGGTGAGGTTATACTTATTGCCTCCTCGTTTCATGAACGTAGCAGCACGCTAAAAATTACACCAAGTGAAAATAAAACCAGCCCCTTCTCCTGGTTCCTGCAAGATGAAATTGCTAAAAACCAAGAAGCAATACAGATGTTCTGAGTGATCCGATCTCATTTGTTCAAAGTCCCTGAAAATCCATCCATTTACTTCAATGACCTTTACTTCAAGTAATACTCGGCAGTAGTTCGAAAAAGAAGATTGAGAAGCAACACAGACAGTGCCAGCCCCTAGAGGGAAAAGCGTGGTTACAGTAAGATCGTGCTATTCACTGGGCTTCAGTTAAGCCGTGTGCATCCACACAGTTATACCAGATTTGGAAAAATCTTCCTCATTAGTTTTGAAAGAAAGTGATAAAAAAAAATATTTCAGTCCAATGTTCATCCTAAGGACAGCCCCGTGTGTTATCTGTTCTTAGTGAGCTCCTCAGTTCCCCATGCACCTGCCCGGGCTGAACAGCCAGCTCCCGAGCTGTTATCAGCGGGACAGCCTGTGCTATTCTAAAGCTAACAAATGGATTGTCACTAACATAAAAAGGAGAAACAGATGTTTCCTTTCCATTTTGACCATGCCGATGCCATGTTATTTTAGGTTAGCTGTATGAGACAACTACACTGCAGCGGGGCTTTGATAATCCTCGGATACTCCCTTCACTGTGCTTGCAATGATGTCTATGCACCATGAACTGCTTCTCAGAGGCTTGAAGCACCTTTAAGGTGCAGGAACTGGTAAAAAAGAAACTACAACCTCCTTACTTATCAACCTGTTTTTCTTAGAACTTTTTCTCTCTTGTCTCTCCTGTCCAAAAGGAGCGGGTCCTCTACACTCTGTTAAGGCGTCTGGCAAAAGTATGATGGTGTGGCACATTTTAGAAAGCTGACAGCACTGGAAAAAGCAATTCAAAAGTGTAAAGGAGAGTCTGTCGGGGCGATCTATTCGGCAAGAGAACTGGAACGCACTGCGGAGAGTATTGGCACGTGCTTCCCAGCCCTGACATGTTTCAATATAGGGGGGTGATGAGCAAACACTGTCACTTGCCCAAGAATACAAACGCACAGTTAGAAAAATGAGTTGCAAGGCTATGTTTAAGTTGAACTTTCAAACGTAAAGATGAGGAATGAAACCACAGGACGATTTATATTTCTATACGTTGGCAGTAGTGCATCCCCAACACACTAAGGGGCCCAGTTCAGTCTTGTGGGCTTGATTGTGACCTCTGTTCAGAGCCTAAGAAATGGTTTATCATAACTACAGGTAGCAAGATGGAGTCCAACGACCAGATTCACCTAGGTACCCAACTCCTATTTCATTTCAATAAGGAGAAGATATTTAGGTATCTCTGTGAATCTGGATCTAACCACCTTTTTTAAACCTGCAGAATCAAAAATGGGTCCACTATGCATTTCTGCAGGACCACACTGTACTATATGGCACCACAGCTATATGGTGCCATCAGTGGATTTGCTCTTTGTCCTCTGCTGCAGTCTTTCGCACCTTTGGGAGCAGATATAAAATGCAAATGGCATTGTGAGACTCCAGAAACTTCTGACTTAGCTGGGCTTACTCATGAGTAAATGATTTCACAAGGAGCAAGGCAGCAGAAAGGAATTAATTCAATGCTTAACAACGTGGGAGACAAAGATCTCTAGACCTGAGCTTAGCAGTGGTGGGTATCAGGTACCCTCCTGCCAGAGCACCCTGCAACGCGGACTGACAGCAGCTCACTCTTGAGTCTCCCTGGTGGGCAATATACAAAAAAAAGAGCCTTAGATGACTTCACCCAACCCAACTGCCTTAAGACCAGCGATCCAGAGGTGGAACATCAGTGCACCAGCCTGCTGGGGTAGTGTGTAACTGTAGTTCCTGTAGACCCTTGTTTACTGGAAGGCAGTCTGGCTACAAATGCCAGGGGCAGCTCAGGGAAGGGGTTGTGCCTGAGGCACAGTTCCCTGTGACTACTTTGTGCCTTCAAGATATCTGACAAAATCTGCCTTTCACTTCTGCCTTCCCTGGGCTCAAAAAGCACATGGTGGGCAGGGACAGACAGCGTTGACTGGGGGACTGGGCTCTGGAGAAAACATGCCTGTGATGGTTGTTCTGCCTCTCTGGAAACCAGGCTAAGTATCACAACTGATACTTAGTACTGCAGTCTCCAAAGATTTGTTCATCACTGTGCTTTATGGCTATTTATTAATTATCTAGGCATTTATTAACTAAGCCCGTAGACTGCAAGCTAAATAAGTACTTTCTGTTTGTTTGTAAGGGGGTCAACAATGGTGCTAAAGGAAATTTCAGCCGGTGGCTGAAGGTTGCAAAAATCTCTTGCAAAGCCAGAAATAGAAGTCCCCAGGTAAAAATCCTAATCTCTAACCATTGAGCTACCCTGGGCAGCTCTCCATTTTTATGGAAACACAGATCATAACCGAAGATGTTTAGGTTACTCACTGCGCTGTGGATCACAGGTGATTTCTCTATTGACTGAGCAAAGGGAAGCCCGTTGTTTAACTTGATAGAGTTTTTCTCCTTATTTGTCTTTCTGGTTGTGACTGAACACCACAACCGAGCAATTCCAAAATCCGAACAGTGCAGGTATCAACTAACTAGATTGCTTGAGAACAGGGGTAAATACGGATGGGTTCATGCACCTGAAGTCTGGATTGCCGTGGGTCTGTGCCCCTGTTGTGCCAGCGCCTCATTGACTGCACAGGAAGTGGGTACATGAAGTTCAGGAATCCAGCAAAAATTAATCACTCAGAAGAATGAAGATTACTTTCCAGTCAGATCAGCTCTTCAAATCCATCTGCTATGCAGTAACATGAGTGCTAGTGCCTGCAAAAGGACGAGGTCAGAGACCGAGGAGGAGGGTGGGCTTGCAGCAGCCGATATTTACGTTAGTATAAACTGAGGAGGCACCTCACCCTCTGGAAAGCATCAGGGGAACTGGGAGGAGATGGTGTGGATTGCAGCGCTGCTCCCCACCTTAGTCTTGCCTCTCTTCCTAATGATGTTGAAATATGTTAAATCCCTGAATGAGTGTCTCTGAATGTATGAAACCAAGAAATTGTTGCAGGATGGAAAGCTGAATGATCTTTATGATTTTATGCTCACATCCTTGAAATGGATACAGGTGCAGTAGCCCTTGATGCATTCACTCTGCTCACACAACAGAAGCAAAGGCTTTCCAGCACACGCTGTAGAGGACTTTTCTAGCATAGCTCATCATGAACTGCTTGAGGCAAAGCACCATGGCAAAAACCAACCCCAATATCATATACGTGCCGCTTTGGCACAGTAGATTTTTTGTATAACTGGAAATGGACCTGGTGATATTCAAAAGTCAGATTTTTACAAACTGAGGGATTTGCTGTGGATTATATTCATATATCATGTTCACTGGTATTGGACATTTAGTTGTCTTTAAGTGGCCTGATAAGTATAACTGTTTTTTGACATTCTTTTNCTCCATTTTGACTGCAAGCATATTGCATTTGTCTTGTAGTGGAATCATTCTGAATATGATATTTCCAGAGTTGCAAGATTATCTTTGGACCAACTCTTAGAAAAAGTTTCCAGAAGGCTCTCTGTTCTGCACAGAAGCACCAGTTCTGTGACTCCAGTGCAGCCTTTTTTTTTCCTTTCAGTTTGCTGGTTGTGTTTACAAAGGTCATAGCAGCCAGATCATTGAAAATAGAAAATCTACCTATTTAAAAGCACAGGGACAAATCCTGCCTCCAGCTATGTGTGCACCTGGTGAGCAGGGGAAGGGTGTGACTGTACTAACACACATGTGAGCACACGTGAACAAACCCAGTCCTGATTCAGCCTCCTTTTGAAGGACATATGCTTCACTAGGGATAATCAGATGCCTAAAGCACATACCTAAGTCTGGTGATGCCGAGCGCCATGGGCATTTGCAGCCTGGCTTCTGTGGTTGTGCTCATCATTGTAGGTCATGACGGAGCTCCGCAGTATGCCATTTGCACAAGTATTATCATTGGTGAGCTCCTGCAAGTTGAAGAAGAACTGTCACCTTCAGATTTCTCCTTTGTCTGAAAGCATCTCAGAATGCTACTGCCTGAGGTAATGCTGCTGTAAGCACGATCTCAGAGGGAAACAGAGAGATTTGAGACAAAAAAATCCCTTTAATTTCTGCTTACTTTTTGCACTCATAGCACTTTGTTATCATATTAACTCAAAGATATTTCCTTAATAATTTTCAACATGTGAGAGAGAGGAAAGCACTTTAAAACCAGAAATTATCATTGCAAAACTTCCATAAAACACTAGGGAATACAGGAGAAAATAGATCCTGTATTGACCTATATTTCCTTGTCATGAGGTTGACCAGGCATCAAGTGGAAAGAAAGGGGAGGCATTACAGAATGTGTTTGGTAATTAAATCAATTGCATACATAAGTGTTTGTAGACTTGGGAGCTTGCATCTTAGCTCTCTGTAACTACCAAAGTGGAGGTCTTCGGCAAAACCTCAGACTGATGTAGTTTATAGTGGGAATTTGCCTGGCACACTTAGTTTTGGAGAACTGTGTCTAGGTTTCATCATCATCTTTTTACCACTTCTAAGAATTATTTGTCGATCTGGAAAACCCGGTCTTTTATGCACATATGGGTGTATCAGATTTGTCTTCTGCATGGCCATGAAGAAGAAGAACACAATTTTAAAAACTCATAGTGGCTTCTTACTTAATGTCATTACATATGAGCTATTTCCCAGAAGTGGGTTAGAATGTGTTGCATTTTATGTATAATACCTATTCTGATACATTTTTAAAGATAATGTATTCTGTGACCAAGCCAATTTATTGTAAGCCAGGCCTGGATTTGGTTCATTATCATTAAAGAATCTGCATTTTTAAGTTAACTTTAGAATAACATTGTTGATTCTGTAATGATGTAAGTATATGGTATTTGCCAAAATCTGTATTTCATAAGGCTGGTTTAGGATACAGCCCAACTCATAAGAATCTTGATAGGGGATTATTCCTTTCAATAACTTCAATAATTTAATTAGACACATGTGCTGATTATGAATCTAATACTATGGAGAATGAAGTCAACATTAAAATCCCATTATTTTAAATTAGCCAGGAGCACACCCATAATGTGTAGCCAGGAAATATTTGTGCCCTTAACAATACATCTATACTGATAGCAATATGTTTCTTCACAAAAAAAAAAAAAAAAAGGAAAAATCAGAGTGTCCTCGTACTATTATTAAAATTTTACCACTTGTATTCCTTTGGGAGCCAGTAACACTGCTGTGTAACATCCAGAGAGAAGGCACGTTTAACATGCCAGAAAGGACTCAGGTGAGTTAAAGTTTAACTTTGAGTTTGGGAACATTTTCAAATCAAATGAAACAAGGATTTTCTAGGTAATACCGAGCCAAATGAAAAGTGATTACTTCAGCATTGTAATTTCATGTTTCACTTTCCTCTATCAGCTATCTGAGAGTTTTTTAACAAAGGTGAAATTCAAAGTTAAAAAGTGGGTTTTGTAAGAACACCTTCCTGATTTTGGTCACTTTCATATGTTTAGTCCTATCTCTAAGAAGGAACAGAAGCACCCCACCAAGAGCTGGGCAGCAGGAAAGAGGGGAACAGCAGGGCAAAACCAATCCAGCTCAGGAGATTTAGCCATATAATGAGTACATCAGAAGTGAGGAACTAGAAGGTGATACCTTTTTCCAAATTAAATTGCGGTACTTACCTGTCTACCTGCCCAGCCTGCTTGTGGAGGGCCGGGGAAGGCTCAGGCTTCGTGCGCTGCTCTTTACCTGGCTCGGTGGTAGCTGCACATCCATGCCAGTCCCTCATAGATATGGTGACTGTGTCTGCCCTCGGTTTGGCAGGGGTGTTTTTAATAGCATGCTCATTATACAGAAATATTTTCATTTGACAGACAATTTAAATGATCCTATAAAAGCTGCAATTACCATCAGGACAAATCCAGCTCTGATTGACTCCCACGTTAGCTCCCAAAGTTTGACTCCCAACTAAGAGACAAGAAAGATTTTACCCTTTCTTTCTTCTTTCTTATATATGCTCTTCCCCCTTAAAGCTGTCTCCCATGTTAATGTACTGAAGAACATCTGAAACATCTCTTGTCTTAATCCTCCCCAAAAACCACTGCTGAGAAGTGCTATTAGCTTCATTTTACTGACAAGGGACTGAGGAACAGAGAAAACCACTCTCTTGTCTAAGGTAAGACAAGAAGGAAACCTCTAGAGAAGCAGAGGGAGGAAAGTAGGTCTAATATAGAATTATCTTTCTGAAGGTCCAAAATTCCTAAAGAAAACATTTTTTTTGTTTGTTTCTTAAATAGGCCAGGGAGGTAAGCCTCACATGAAAATAAAATTTAAAAGACACCTTTGAAATTGGGACCTTGAGTTATGAAGCTAATTCTGAAAATATTCCTTTTGCCAGTGTTGCATTTTTAATCTCTACATTAGTAACTTATTTGCATAGCCAGCTGCTCACAAAAGTGCTTGTTTGTGAAATCCAGGGATTTTTAAATGCAACCATTTCTTGAGAAACAGGGAAGAAATCAGAGGTATTTGGATCATCTGCCTTGAGCATCCCGGTCACCAGATGAAGGAGGTCACCTTGGTCACACTGGCCAAGTCAGCTTGTGAGGTCAGTTGGTCACTTTGAAGCATCCAGGCACTTCAGCCTGTCCTCTCAGTCTCCTGAGAAATAAAGGACCAATTCTGCGAAACGCTCAGAAGTTACACTGAAGGCAATGCAGGAATACTGGCCATTCGCTGGGGGTTTTCAATTTCCTCTGAATGTGAAAGCCTCAACAGATCTTTTACATCTTAAAGCAGTTTTTAATGCTTTTCTCAGAGCTAAAATGTATTGCAAACATTTTGCTGGTATGTGTTAGTGCTCTTTAATGACAATAATGATGTAATAACTGTTAACATTATCTTAGAAGGCTGTGATGTGTCTCATTGCACACATCCTATTGGCATTAATCAGGGAAGAGGCCTAATCTCAACCCAAACATGTCAGGGGAGTGGCTGGGGTGGAGGTGTGGCTGGAGATAAAAAGGAAAGGCTGCTCCTTTTTAGGAAGGAAAGGAAGGTCTCTAGCCCCATCACCCCACCGTGGGGTGACCTCTATCTTAGGGGTGGGTTTGCCCCTGATCCCAGCCTCTCCCCTCACCTGGGCCAAACCCAGCTGACTTCACATGCCTTTTGAGATGCCCAAGCCAGGGATCTTGTCAGCCTGGTCTCCTTTTATACTAAACGGCATCACAGAGGAAAATGTCTGAGAGTGTAAATCAGTACATCGAAAATGTGAATCGCTTTATATTTCTTCATATACTACATACAAGATGTAGGACATCTAATGCTTCTTATCTGGGTCTCAGTTAAAGACCAGCAGTCAGACAAGAAGAACCAGCCTTTTTGCCTTCATGCTATTAGGGAAGCACTGAGGCAAATGCAAGAGATGGAAGTTTCAAAACCAATTAATTTAGATCAAGACTCAATGGAAATATTCCAGCTAGGTTTTGTTATCTCCAGTGTTTTTCAAGAGATTTTGAAGCAAGTCATTTTTGTTCTGAGGGAGAAAGCAGACAAAATCTGCAGGTGAAAACATAAAAACCCAACCATTATACAGCTCCTAAATTTCTTGGCTTAAAGCTCCTGATGTTTATCTCATTATGAAAAGTACCATTAGACCTCACTGTAGAGTTCTCTCTTTTTTTAAGATTAAAGATGCAGGAAAGTATACAGGGATAATTTCACTAGTTGTGATAATCAACAGTTTCATTAAAGTTTCATTAAAAGCCTGGCTAATGAGATACACTTGAACTACTGATCGACTTCTGCCACAGTAGTTTTGGAGATAGTTCTTTAATGGACACCAAGAGACGGTACAGATTTTGGCTCATGGACCACTTTGTTTCTCTGCCTCTCTTCATACCCTGGCAGTTCCAACAGTCTGATCGACATTTCCTTTATGTGGAGCAGGTTGCCATTTTTAAATCTGAAAGTTTCCAGTAAGGGATTTCCTAATCAAACTTTGATGTTTTTTCTCCAGCTTGAGTGTAAACCTCACATGCCTCCTTCCTGGATGGGAAGCAGCCTTCTTGCCTTTTGCAGGGATTCAGAGTGGGTTCTACCCGTCCTGATACCTCTGCCCAGCCTTACAGCTGAGTGCCGCTGCTCTGAATACCTACAGATGGTTGGAAAGGCTACAGAGGTCTCGCTCAGACTTGCAATTTAGAGACAGCCCAGGTGTGAGCATCTGGACACAGGTCCGAGGTGAGGCTGACCCTGGGCAGGGCATGTGGTGGTGGCATGCCTCAGGCTTGCAGCAGGACACAGGTGACAGAGGAAGAGGTGCAGTCACAGACGTGAGTTTTGAAGAAGAGGACCGTAGCTTCCATGGAGCCTAGCTGGTCATTTTGGAAGAAGCTGACAGATCTAGCTAGCTGACAGTGTGGCTTTTGCTCTGAGAGGTGGCTAGGAATCCCAGCGCTGGCTCTGCTAAGACCAACCCCATTTGCACGTTCATGGCCTGACAGCCCTGGCGGTTATTGAAGGACTTGCTAGAGTAAGGGAGGAAAGCTTACATTGGATGTAAAAAAGTTTGGAATTGATATACTGTGTTTGAATAAGATTACATTAATTAATCGTCCTCCTGGGAATCCAGCAGATCCTGACAGATGTAATCTACCCAATTGCATTAATCTTCTCAATGTGACGACAACTCTGCGTGGGCCACCCGGCTCTGTCTCGGCACAGAGCCAGCATCCAGGGCGATGGCCGCAACCCCAGCCCTCGGGACAGAGCAAAACCGCCCGCGAGCAGCCTTACAGCGGGTGCGAAGGCAACAGCAGCCAGGGAATTGAAATGAAGCCACTTGTTAAATTCTGCATGACCTTTTCCTTCATTTGCAATAGGGATGTTCTGTTTCCTGGGGAAGACTAGAACAGGACAAGGGTGTCTCCCGCTTTTGGTATTCATAGCAGTTATGCATTCTTTGTGTTTTTAAAAATATAATGCAGATATATTTTCATGAACAAAGGGACATATTTTGCATTCCACTTTCTAAATAAGGGGCTTTTTATTATTTAAAGATATCTAATATAAGCTAACACAGGCCTAACATTGAGTAGTTTTGCTAAATAACAAAGTCAAGGCTCTCTAAAGAAATCTGAAATAGGGAGAAGTAGCCATTAATTTTTTATTTCACTTTTACTACTGTAAATGAAAGTAGTTTTTGAGGACTGGCTGATTTCAGGGTGTGATGTTCTGATTTCTCTGCAGGATATAATCACATCTGAATTCAGCATCCTTCACAAGCCTCTGTAGGCACCCCAGCACTGAACACCCAGGAACATGACAGATGCCTCATGGGAAGCTGGCACCTCATCTTTACACAATAGTTTCTGCCTTTTCTTAGGAAAATAATTTTTTATTGTCAGGCTTTGGAAATTAAGGAGATGTCTCAAATACATCCCCAATTTTTTCAAAACTGAGGTGATAAACATCACGATGACATTTAGATATTTTAAAAGAAAATTAATGTTTCAGGGCGAGACACTAAGAAAACTATGACACTGCCACCTCGTGGATTCTGAGATAATATCTAGATCATAATTTACCATCACTGTTTACATAGTGGCATAAATGCGTGTTGCACTTCACAGCCAAATAATAGTTCATTCCTTACCCACATAATTTTGAAATATAGAATCCATATTTTTGTAAATATTTAAGATTCTAATGATATAGGCGAGCATCATATTACGATTTATGTAAGCAACTGCTTAAGTGAAGTTCCTAATACTTCCTTTCTGTTTGAAAGTCAGGAGGCATATTCTCACATAAGCAATGTTTTAAAAGCAGTATTAGTCTGAACTTGTCACTTAGTTCGTCTATAGCATCCACAAGAGCTAATGCTACATTGAGATGTGATTCTTGCAAATTGTGCTTGGGATTAAATTTTTCTAAAATTGTTGAATGCTGCTAATATAAGGAATAAAAAAACTTGTCCATGTGTAATTGTTCATTGTAATATAAACCGAATTTTATAATTCACCTCTGAGAAAGTCTGAAGTATGTGCATCTGAGGGTTCCTTTCACCTCTGGTATTCTGGCATAAAAATAATATGGACTGAGAAGTGCTCTATTCTATTGGACGCAATGAATAAAGAAAAAGGGAAAAAAGCAAAGGAATATCTTTTTTTTTCTGAAGGATCTGAACCATTCCTTCGGCACATCATCAGTGACTGCCTAATGAATCAAGGCGTGAGGAAAAAAAACACATTATGGCAACCTCAAGGCTGTTTTTGCTTTTTGGGTTTACCAAGAACAGCACCAGGATGTCCGAATCCCATGCGTGTGGGAGCCAATATCTGAAGCAGAGCTTCTTGTAAAACATTGCTGCAGCTTGATGTGCAGCATGAATCTGTTCTGAGACCAAACTATTGGCAGCTGTAATAAACCAGTGATATCAATATTTGTATCAAGGCAGCTCTTCCCTTTAGGGGAATGAAAAATAGCTCTTCTGCATATTTAAAAGCCAGCTATGAAGACATTTGTGAAAGAAGAGCTGTTGTGCTGTACAAAGACAAAGCAGAAGCTAGGGGAAGAGCCTTAGACCCTTAAATAAACAATGCCTGAAGGCTGCTGTAGTACAAAAATGGCAAAACAGACACCATCACTGAAATAAACTCCATTATGGTTCATATTTAGGGCTAGACAGTGATTCATACTGTTTCACTAGACTCAGCATGCTGCAGAAGGCACTTGAAATAATTAACACTTAGAATTAAACTACTTAGATTTCACATCATCAAACATTTAACTTTCTGTAAATCCCTCTGCAGCTGTGATTTATTTGCATTTATTATTTTCTCTGTTTACCAGTTCTCAGTTGCTTTTTAAGTTGCTCATACTTCCTTCTTCTGTAAGTCTGAACACTGGCTTATTGTTTTGGTTTTAGCTCTTGCATCTTACTCATACTCACACTTCTGCTGGCTAGTTAAAAACATGCATTACATCAAATATGGTCCTCGAATTGCTGAAAGGAGTTTTCTGTTTATTTATTTTAATCATTGCTTTCACCTTATTTGGTATTCATAACATGCTTACTCATTACTGCAGTTTGATTGTTTAATATTGGCAAGAATATAACTAAATATATTTTTCCTATTTCACAAAAAATATTAATTTTGTTTTGATTAGGTTTAAGAAAGAACACATATGGAGAGGAAGTCTCATTATATCCCAAAGCTTGTATCAAGAAATAAAGATCAGAGTCCTCAGTATGACAAAGTTAGTGAATTTGTGGAGACAAAGGCCCAACAGATAACTTGAGAAGGATGGACCTGGGAAATATTAGAAAATTCACCAGCCTTGACAAAATGTACTTTGAAGGTATGGTTGCACTGGGAAACTTCAGAAAGCATTTATAACCATAGCAATGAAGGAGAGGTCCAGGGAGAGATGCTGACTACCTAAGTATATAAAAATTGCTATATTGGATTAGGACAAAGGTCCAAAAAAACCCATCAAACTTCTGACAGTCACCCACAGCACATGCTTAGGGAAGACGCATAAGGCAAGGCAAACATACAGGGACGTTTTCTGTAGTTTTCCTGCCCAGTTTCCAACACTGTGGCTGGAGGACTTCCTGAGCCAGCTGCTGATTCCTCAGGCTTTTGTTTCATTGTTCTTGATGGACGTTTCTTCCATCCACTTTTCCTACCATGTTTTGTACTTGTATATACTTCTGGCCTTCAATGTCCTCTGCCAATGAGCTCCACCATTTAACTAGAATCTGTGTGGGAAAAACACCCACAACATTTCCTCCTGCCTGTTTTAACCCTTCTGCCTTGTCACTTTGATTTCTTCTGATGCCTGTATTTTTAGAATTACTGAATAATTTTTCCTTAGATTTTTTTTTTTCTCTGTGATGCTTTCACTTCTCTGTACCTCTTACATTTTCCCCTCCTTGCCCCTTTTCCAGGCTGGCAAATCCTAATCAGTTTAGACACTTTTCTGAACATCATCCTTGCCACTGTATTCAAACCTTTTCTAGCTCTGCCGTGTTTTAATGACAGTCCCAGAAGCCTCTGCAAACAAATATTTTCTGAATCAATAAACTTTCCTTAATAACAATATAGTGTTTCAGATTTTGAGAACATACAGGTTTCTTTTACAGTATGTTTTTATTCAAAGTTAGCTGGCGAGTTTGTCATTCAGGTCTTGGAAGCCAAATTAATGCAAGCTGGGTGTGAACTGCACACCCACATGTGTACAATTGTTTCTTCATTGTTTTTACAATTTATTGCATGTATCTGGCTGTGTAATTCCTAGTACTTTCTCAGTCAATTTGGGGAGAATCTGTTTATCCCTCAAGGGAAATTATGGGAAAGTACTGGCAGGCTATCAGCTTTCGACTGAGTTAGTCAACATACTAGCTGCAAAATACCAGGTTAAAAAAAATATAGGTCTAACTGTAGTCTGCAGTGGGATAATTTCCTTGCTCTCAAGGTACATCCAAAGGAGGGTAAAATTTTTTGTTTGTGTGTGTAGGTGGACTTTAGGGTTAAAATTTGAATAAGAGCTTTGGTTTATACTGCTGTGTCTTCACGGTCTGTTTTGGTGAAGATTTTTTCTAACCTTTTGAAAATGCTGTTGTTATTATCCTTCCTGTCCTTGGTATTTGAAATGGTTATAGTAAGAAGATTGCCCAGAGTGCGCTTGGATTAAAACCTGGAGTAAAGACAAAAGGTGCTGGTCAATGCCTCTGAACAGACCAGGGGGCTTGGAAGAAACCAAGTGCTTGGATCTGCCTCCTGTTGATACGCACCAGAGCTGTTAGCTGACATAGGGCCCTGGATTTTGTTGATGAGCTGCTCTTCGCAGAGCTCATCACTTCAGAATTCAAAACATAAAGCTCAAGCTCCTGTAATTGCTGAAAATGAGATTCACCGCACCTAATTTTGAGAGTGTGAGAGCCTGGTATGCAATGTAAACTAGTCAAATCCTGTCTGTAGTCAATGAAAAGAGATGGATCCATCTGGAGAGCAACCATTCTGCCTACTTTAGACTTCACTTTTAGCCTGCCCTCAGCAGCCCAGACAACAACTGTAGAGCTGACTTAGAAGGTTAGTGTTGATGCTAGGTGATTCCCATCCTGAGCACCACTGCAGACTAATAGTCAAATGGAAAACAAACTTACTTGTAAAAGAACAAGACTGTAG
>VZTV01070537.1:0-10539 GCA_013400875.1 Anhinga rufa | reverse complement strand
AATCTGGCTTTGTTTGAATGTGAAGACTAGAGAACCTCTTATGTTATATAGGTACATAATCTATCCCTGCAATTATTATTTATTGGCTTTCTGTATAGCTAAAGGTCTGATTACTTTTCAGCTGTAAGGATGCAATTAAGTTCATGGATAAGACTTTGCCTGCTACTGGCTATCCTGTCTTGTTTTTCACAGAAACATTGCTCTTGTTACTTTAAGAAATACGGGACATGAACACATATTATTTCAGGCAGTCATAGGATAAGGAGTTTAGAGATTTATTTATAGTCTTGAAACAGGGAGGGGTTCTTTAAAATTTTACTCCCTGAAGCAATGTCACTGTAAGTATGAATTTTTCTTTCTTTCTTTCTGAAGAACATAATTACATTCTCCCTAATGCTGTTGCACCTATGAACTGCGGTGCTCTGACAGAGGAACTATTCCTCAGAGCAAAAGGATTGCCTATCTGGAACTTCTCAAGGGAGATGTGAGAAGGTACAAGGTGTGACAGTGTTTCTGTGATGTGAACATGTTCACTTGAAACTGGGCTAAGACTCTTGAAATGGTTTCAGAAGACAGCAGCTGATGGACGGTTATACTCAGGACTGAACCTCTTCTTCATGTTTTACACAACACAACTTAATGATCAGTGTTCTCGGCAATAAGGAACTGCCCTTCTCGTAATGAGCTTTGTTATGAACTGTAAAAATTGCCAGGAACCTTAAGTATTTTGACTTGTTATAGTCCATGCCTCCTTAGCTCTGTTGTTGTCAGTACTCAGCATAACTAAGCTAAAACTAGCTTGGAAGCATCTCTCAGGACTGGAAACATTCAGAGTTAGTATAGTGGAGATGCATCCTGTGATTATAGCATCCCCCAAGACATTCAGGATTCACATATTCTTCTTTCTCAGGATGTTGGGGTTTTTTTCTAGCTTGATCACATGTGTATACAAGGAATTTTAGGAGAACAGCACAGTTTCGTTTTGTACTGTGACAGTAAAACACTGTAATACATAAAAGTAATACATTTCTTTGTCATATCCATCATAACATGATCTCTGTTCTTGCCTGTACAGCTCTGCTTTGGATAATTCTCAAGAGAAAGGGTAAGACAATAATCAATTGTATCATCAGAAGGAGGCAGATTGTAGATAATCCTCCAGAGACTCCTGGCATAGGAGTTGGCAGAGACCGAGCCAGTACTGTACAACCACTTCCCAGATTGTCCCATGCCTGGCTGCCAGACTTCTTGCCTGCTCCTCTGAACTTCTGCAATGCACCCAAGGCTGAGCCACAAGCCATGCACACTCAGTGCTTCCCCGCTTTCTGGGAGTAGGGAACGGAGGGTGTAGATGGCGAGGCCATCACACCCGCTCTTCAGAAGTGGCTAGCACACCCGGTTAGGGGTGTTACACACCACCAGTGCATCTCTGCATATAGGGGAGGCAGAAGTCAATTGACTACCATCTTTGAGATGGTTTGACTTTTCTACTATAAACTCTACCTACAATACACATGAATGACAGTATTATTTATTTTTTGTAGGATGTGCATTATTCAGAGGTATTAACTATTAAGAGGTATTAGATGGATTTCAAACAAAATGAAAATGCAAACTGTACTGCTATAGAACTTACTATTTGTGTGATAAAACACCCCAAATGTGCTGAAATGAAATCAAATGGAAGAGTTCAGCTGTTCAATAATATGTAGGAAAACTATAGCGTCCTTAAGAGTTTACATTCTGAAGCTGGGAGTCAGCTTGAAGAGGGATAAAACAATACCATGACATATTCCTGTTGATTCCAGTCAAGACTATTTCTTCTGCCTATCCATAGTCTGTTTTAAAATGTACCTTTATTTTTTTCTCTACTACCAGCTTTATTCAAATGTAAATCTATTGACATTAGCAGAGCTCTGATATTTATCTCATTTCCTCAGAGTATTTTCCAGTCTTATGCATGACTTTTCTCTCCTGAAAAACCCAAGGAAGAAAAACCCACCACGGTCTATTATATGAAAACTGATGTTCAGCATCTGCAAATTGTTGGAGGCTGAGGGGGTGTTACTGAGTGCTGATCCTGTTTTAATACCCTTTCAAAGGCCTCTGAGGTTAGCTTGCTGTCAGATAGAGAACTGTGCTGGGTGGAACTATCCCTCTAACATGGTACAGCCTTTATTATATTTTCTGGTTGCTACTCTACTGTTAAATTATTTGAATCCTCTCTTAGGGACACTAATTTGATTAAGCTATTTTTTAGAGTTTGAAAATACTAACATAAATAACAAAACCCAACATAATTAATAATTGTGGGGTTTTCTCCCTAGTAAAAGACCGATGACCAAAATAGAAAAAACTGACCAAACTCCCTTCCTCCTTACTCTGCAGTGATATATGGCTAAACACAAGAAAGAGAAATGGTCAGTCTTCTTACGTGTGACAAGAGAGTTCCTACTGGATTTATCACAGCAATACTCCTTTGACGAGCCAGAAATCATGGAGGCATCCTAGGGAAGAATTTTTGTTTCTAGAGAGAATGGTTAAGGTCACTGGGAAAACAAAGAAGAAAGCTTGTATTCATGCTGCTGCTACTAGAGCCTCGGATTAACATTTGGGGCTTTAATTTAAGCAGTGTCAAATACCAGAGTGCTTAGAAGCAGAAGTACAAATATTTGCACTTAGAATTAAGGCTTTTATTCTTTTACCAAAGCATATGCACTTCTAAGTTTTTTAATATAGAATCACACGTGAGATAAACTTGGCAGCCTAGGATGTTAAAAGATAGGAAGGTACCACTTCCAGGGTACTACCCTGTGGGCTGGGAGCCTGGAAACCTTGGCCAAGTTAGGAGGTGGGGTCCCCTCATCTCACTTCTCATAACCAATCTGGAGAGCTTTCCTTCTCTTTCTGTTTGGTAGCTTGGCAGTCTGGGGACTCACCTGAGGTGAGGGGGCTCAGCACTCAGATCCATCCACTGCCTGGTGGGATGGGCTTCCAGATCTCCCATTTCCAAGGTGTTTCTGGCCATTCTCTCTTGTGCTTTGGCTTCTGTTCATCATTGCATAAATATTTAGCATTATAAGAGCAGCAATTAGAGCTTTCACATATGCTGTAGGAGAGACAGTCTCTGCATCCTCTGAATATTTCATGCATGTGATCAGAAGCATCCTCAGGTGGCAAGAACTGAGGGCGACTTTATTTAGATGACTCAGCAGTCTGGTTAAAGGTCAGAGGCTGCCACTGCTGGGGATAATACTGGTGGCACTCGACCATTGATCTGGCTGCATATGGCTTTCTTGCAGTTTTACTTCTGTTGACAGGAAAGCACCTCTGCCATCCCAAATAGGCACAAATAGGTACTTAATCAAAACATTAGTTAGGATACCAGGATCTTCAGCACAGCATGGTTTCTACAGGGCTAAATGCATTCTTACTTATCAAGTCAGTTCTCAAAGGATGGGCAAAGACCACAATATTGTAGTGCTAGGCATGGAGCAGTGCCATTAGGATTTAAATGAAAGAAGTGTGCTCAAACAGTTCAGTGTCCCAAAAAGTACACTGTTCCAGTATGCTCATCTGCAGAAATGTAGAAAAGCAGGAAGTTTTTTTGTGTGTATCTCTAGTGTTAAATGGAGGTTTGAAGGATATTAATTTGGGACTTCAGGATGGTTAGGAAACTCGGTCCCTGTTGTGAATATAGTAATTGGAGGCAAAGAGCTTTCCCACACAGCAGAAGTCAGATTAAGCACCTGGTTGCTTGGACTGTGTGCACACCTGTTTCATATAATGCAGAGTCCTTGCAATTGTACCTGTTCAGTTGTGGGCATCAAATGATAAAGAATAGCTGTCTGGCAGCCTGCTTGGCCTTTAGCTATTTTTCTAAGCCTACAAGACAAATTTGGCCAGCACAGTGGGAGAGCAGCTACACCCAAGTAAACGGTCTGATTCAGAGTTTCTTTCCTTTGGCTAAATGAAGTGTGTATAGGAGGGACTCGGCAACCCCCAGTTTGGAAAGCACAGGATTCACAAACAGCAGTTTACTGCAGAAATACACTGTGCTGGTGAGGAAGGCTTTTCTTTCTTTCTTTCTTTCTTTCTTTCTTTCTTTCTTTCTTTCTTTCTTTCTTTCTTTCTTTCTTTCTTTCTTTCTTTCTTTCTTTCTTTCTTTCTTTCTTTCTTTCTTTCTTTCTTTCTTTTCATCCAAGCTATAATGATCTTTCTCAAAACATGATGTTTGTTCACCCTTTCTGGGCTGGCAATGCTGGCACTCCTGGTTTCCAAAGCTCTTCCAAGGAATAGCTCTCTCATCATCCTGATGGCTGTGGCCTCTCCCAAACCCCACGGATTATCCAGGGTACACAGCACAACAGGGTCTCCCGGGGAACACAGCATAACATCCTGCAAACTGCCCCCGTCGCCACCAGCCCGGGGCTGAGGTTACTTCTGCAGAACAATAGGCTGAGCCGTATTTCACTGTCAGCGTGGTGACAAATGGTGGCCTGCTGAGACTCTGAGATGTATGTAACTTGGCTGGCAATCAATGGCAAAGGTCACAAGTTGTCGCCTTACATCTTAAAGCTCAATAAGATGGTTTTTGTGCCATATTAGTCTCTATGTATTAAGTTTCAGCAAAGAGGGGGCAGGGGAGGAGGAGAGAGATTTTTATCTGGAGTTAGGTGATGTTAAATGTTCTGAATAATTAGATAAGATTGTGTGTGTCAAACTCCGTAAAGAACAGATCATGTTTTCCGATAAAGTGTCTCCAATTCCCTCTGCCTCCCTGCCCTCCAGTACATACAGGCATGCACGCACACATGCACTTTTGAAGTGGTTTCAGGGCTCATTAAGTAAGCCGGGCTGATAGCTCTAGAAAATGTAATTCTTTCTCAATAGGGTAATGAATCCACGCTCTGCACATTTTTGGAAGTCTGAAAAAGTAGCCAAAATAGGTGAAAATTCACTTTCCATGGCTGATCCTTTTATTCTCAGCATGGAGCTTTTAAAGCCTGACTAAGCACCCATTGCCTGGGCAGTGTCCCCGAGTTTACAACACAACTGCTGCTTCAGCTCAGTTTACTTTCAAAACTCCTATTAAATTTCCAAAGAGGTGCACAGAGCTTACCAGGGACAGGCATATAAGGATACCCACAATGTACTCCTGGCCCCATTTGAAAGGAGCCTTGACCAAATCTGAGCCATGTTGGAAAAAACTGATGCGAGGATGTGATTATGCAGGGGTGTCCCTGTGGGCTGCAGCTCCTTCCAAGACTGGAGGAGAAGCTGAGAGGAGGACTGGTCTTACCCCTTCTGTCCAAAGCCAAGTCTGCCCTCACCCCAGGACTTAGCTCCTCTTAATGGAAAGAGGATATCTTCCTGAGCAAAGTGGCATTTTGAACATTTCTTTTATTCATATCCTCTCACTTCCCTGGATGCTGTCACATCAATATTATTAAACTGTGGTAGTTTATCAGGCAGAATGCCTGAAAGCTCTGGGAAGCAAACATTTGACAGAGGTAGAAACACTGGAGAAATCATAAGAAAATCATTAAGGTGAAGAATGTTCTAAAGACAGTGCCAGTACTCCAGAGATCTACCAGCCTGGGAGGGACCGCAGCTTAGTTTTTTTAGTTCATTACAACCCATTAAATTTGGTGTCAGTAGAAAGTATATCTAGGGACGGGCTTGCTGTCATGCTTTCCAGACAGATATCTTCTACAGCCGAATAAGTTTGTCTTCTGCACCCTGCTCCCTGCAGAGGGAAACACGGGGAGCATAGGTTCCCATCTTCAGATTGCAGAGGAGCTGTTGTGTGGAGTGATAACCTGAGCATCCTTCTCCCATGGTGTGGGTGATAGGTCTAAGCAGGGAGGCTGTATACCGCTTTCCCACAGATGTGTTGGCTGATGACTCCCACGTGTTATGGGGTTACAAAGTCTCTTGTGTGGCCTCACCACAGTTTACTCCTTACATATCTGCCTGGCAGTATTTTTTCTTGCTCTGGGGCCTGATTACTATGGAGAAAAGAAGGATGTGGGACTTTGGCTCGGTTGCGTGCTGCAGTGGGGCTGTGGCAGGAGCCCCAGGTGGCATGTGAACAAGTGCTGCCCATGGTCAGTGCTCCCTCATGGCCGACCCAGGGCACCCACGGGGCAGCCAGACTACGGCTGGTCATGGTACATTATGAGGGCTGAGACCACCACACTCAACCAAAAACTGATGAAGAAGGAAAAAAGTGAAAGCAGCCATGAAAATTCCCTTCCACATTTGTTTTTCAAGTGCAAATCCTTTTGAGTACAAATGGATGAGTGTTAGGCATGACATTGTTATTCACTCCTTTGAGCTCATACTTGTCTGTGAATCACCAAACTATTAGATGAAGAGCCATATATGCTGAACAAATCCTGTGCCTGATGGATGTGAATGGGTATGCAAGGCCCTGGGTCAGGACAGGACACTGCAAGGTGTATGGCAAAGGGCCCTTGGGCAAGCCAAGGCCACTTATGGCTCTCATCCATATGCAGTTCTTGTAAGAGATGCTGAGCAGGAATAATGTCAACCCCTGCTCTTTCCTGACAGGAATTTTACACTTTGTATTGATGCACCCTTGAGGAAATAAATACTGTTTGAAAATATCCATATGCACACCATTAGAGCTGCTATGGGAACAGAGGGAGGACACAGAGGTGTGTGCTCTCCCTTCCCCCAGCTGCCGCGCAATGAGACGATACAAACGAACAAAGCTGGTGCTTACAGCCTTACCCAAGGATAGTTTAAAATAAAGAGAAAGATAATACTTTTGAAACCAGGGCCATAATTACTATTTATTTCAACAGCAATTTGCCTTATTATGGTGCACAGCACTTGTTACCTAGGTAACAGGTTTCTGTGGAGGTCTGGCTCAAATTAAAGTAAATCAGGCAAGATCTAAAGTCAATATCAATATTATATTTTAAAACCAAAAGACTAGGGAGTCAGCAATTTCTCCTAAGTGTTGTATTTT
The DNA here is from genome assembly GCA_013400875.1 of Anhinga rufa. Taxonomy (NCBI): domain Eukaryota; kingdom Metazoa; phylum Chordata; class Aves; order Suliformes; family Anhingidae; genus Anhinga; species Anhinga rufa. The sequence goes on along the minus strand of VZTV01070537.1, from coordinate 3,539 downwards.
TTATTGTTGTCATAGGCAGACACAAACAGCACAGTTTGCATCCAAGTAGTACTTTTCTCTACTGTGCCTGACTGATCTTCTTCGTATACCTTTGCAAATAAAGTGAATTTTACAGAGTCCTGCTCTTTCCTGAGGAAATAATTGTGGGCATGATCAAGTGACATGCAATACACTGCTGCTGCGGTGTGTAGAAGAAGCACCACTGATGTGACTAACCTGCTATTTTAGTTTCAAGCCCTTGCTCAAGCCCAGCCTCCATGTTCTTTATAAGCAGGTATGTGCTTTGCTGTGGGCTCAGGTGGATATTCAGTGTACATCTGGGAATGAAAGTTGGGGTCTGGTCACCGTCTTGGTACCTGTGCCCTGTTGGGTGACCTGAACAGATGAGCATGCGGGAGGTTGGGCTTCCTGGACCAGTCTATGGCCAGAGCTTATTCATGGGTTGCCCTAAGCACATGGGCTTTGAGTGAAACTAACAGGCAGGGATATGTGTGGAAAGTATCCATCCATGGATGGAGAGCATGACATGAGCCTCAATGTCCTTAGGCTTGTCTGCAAGCCTGTCTTAATCTCAGTGTAAGCAGAGGCCAAATACTAGCTTATGAATTAAAAAACAGTGTGAGGTTTGATGTTTTTCTCATCTATCAGCAAGTAATTAAAGGACTGAACATTTACAGGTGGGATTTAGGGAACAGTGTGCAGATATACTTCCAAATGTAGCTTTTGGGGAAGTGAGGGTTGTATTTTAGGGCTTCCTCTTACCTGAAGGAACACTGGAAATGTAAATCAGTGAAGATATAAAGTTTTTAGGAAGGGAGTCTCACTCCAACAGATCTTCTAGAGTCCAAGGTAGAATGAACATAGAAAGATAGAGCTAAGCACTATGAACTATAAATATATTAATCTCTTTATAAATTCTGCTTAAAAAATACTAGTCAGCAAACACTAGACAGCTTGGAAATGAACCACTGATCTTTCTGACCTTTTTTTGCACCTTTTCTCATTCGATTTTTGCTTTTTTGTTTTTTGTTAAGTATAGAACTTCTGCAGAAAAGTCTGTCTTGAAAGTTTGAATGGGCCTACAAAAAGTAATAGGAAGTCTGTAGTGAATAGCAATGTAGGAAGGCTCAGATAGTCCCCTCTTTTAGACAGCGCTGCAACTATAATCCTTTAATGGGGAATTTTCTCTGCAGATTTTTGACATTATATAGATTTGACCAGCTTTTATAGGCTTTCCTTTTTGGATTGGGCTTCTATTCTTGGCAAGCCCACTGTCTTTGTTATCTAACCCTTCCTGAATGCACCTCAGTCAGCCTTTTTCCATCCCAGGGCTGCTGAAACATTAGGACTGTTGTAGAAATTACAGACAGACTCTGTGGCTGCTTCGTGGCCACCTGTCCATTCTGGTCACCTGTCCTTTGCAACCCTCCGCCGAAGGCAGCCCTTGGGCAGGGTGCCATCCCATGGGGATGGAGCTAGCTCAGTGTATTTGCTCTCAAAGGGTTGCTCACTTTCTGGCGATGCTCGTCAGGGCTGTGCCATTTCCTTTTATCCTGCCTCTCACATAGTCTCTTGAGAGTGCTGAAAAATTGTTGAAAAACAAGAAAGGTCCTGACTGTTAGAGCCATTGGGCAGCAAATATTTTGCTGGAAAAAGACTTCGTTAAGAAGCTGCAATATGACCCTAAGGTAGTACCCACTTTCTGAGAGCCTTTACAAGTTCATGGCTCCCAATAAATCCCACAGTGGTAAACAACCCCAGCTGCCTGATGTTGAGGGAAGAGCATTTTAGTAATATTAAAGTACTTGGACTTTCTGTGCCGCACTCGGTTGGGTTTTCAAACATGCATTTGGGGAAGTTACTTCAGTTTTTGCTAAAAATGTTGACACTTTTCTTGCTAATATGCATCTTGTCTGTTGATTCAGTATTTCTAATAATACCAGCAATCAAATGTTGGAAAGACTGTTCCATCTTAATACAGACGGAGAAAGAGGTACACGTGTTGAATCATTTGCTTGTTTGCAAAAGAAAGGAGTTTTACTCAGCTTTGGCAAAAATAGACATTTTTTAGTTGCTAAGTTTCCCCTGAATCCTTCCTGATTACCTCCTTCACATGGTCTTAGGGAGGTGCAGGACTTTGGAGGTAACAGGTTCTGGATGAGGTGTTATCACTGGCATCCATGACTGTTAATGATTAGCAAAGGTCCCCTGGTTCTTTTTTTCCGAGAATATCCTGGACATGCCCCAATTTCATAACATGCAAATTCCCCACTTCAGTTTCAATAAGCCATTGAACTGTGTATGCCACTGAACTGTTGTTTTTGGACCTGCTCAGAAATTATTTTTCTTAATGAAAATTATGCCTTTTGATGAAAAATGAAGCTCATGTTTTCAGTTAAAAATGGTTTTGTTTTGATACCTCAAGCATCTCATGGGAGCAGTAGCCTGCATGCTTCATACTCCAAAGCTTTCAGCTGTGTGGGCTTCTTAAACAAACTGCTCCTCCCTTGACCTGCTGTATGAGTTCCCGGCTGTAGGACTCGTTATACGATATCTAGTCCAGCTAGAAAACCTGAGCAACAGAAGGGACTGGAGACAGCTACAGCTTTCATGAACCACCACAGGGACAATCCTGAAATGTTTTAGGTTTTTAAGGGGAAAAAAAAAAAAGAAAAACATGATTTAGATTTCTGGTAATTTGCTTTTTGAAAAACATTAAATTTGTCCGGTAAATAGCTGGTTCTCACCAAGAAGTTAATTTAGCTGAAAACTTGTCAGAAAACAGTGTGATAAAATGAGTTTGCATACCATTAACTGGTTTCCTTTGTTAAGGAATAATGCTAATTCTGTCAGAGAGCTGGTCTGTGCTGCACCAGAGGAATGTTTGTAAGACTTACGCCTGATGAAATTATAAATGGCTGCACCTGAGATATACATACTCAAAGTACTGAACACAATGCAAACTGGGAAGCATGAACTGACCACCTCCACTTGGGTGTTCCAACTCTTCTGCTGCATAACGAACCTGTAGGATAAGCACTTTACTGCCTGAAAATACTGAGCATTTTACATTACCCACAACTGCTTTCAAACAATTTCAGGCTGATTTTCAAGGTATTTGGACTATAAGGTCTTGCATGATGTCATGGTTTTAGCTGGGATAGAGTTAATTTTCTTCACTGTAGCTGGTATAGTGCTGTGTTTTGGTCTTAGTATGAGAATAATATTGATAACACACTGATGTTTTAGTTGTTGCTAGGTAGTGCTGAACTAGTCAAGGACTTTTCCAGCCTCTCATGCTCTGCCGGGTGCACAAGAAGTCAGGAGGGGAGGGGGCACAGCCAAGGGAGCTGATCCAAACTGACCAAAGGGATATTCCATATCATATGACGTTATGCCCAGTATATTAACTGGGGGGAGTTGGCTGGGGGAGGCAGCCATCGTGGCTTGGGACCCAGCAGTGTTGTTCGGTGGGTGGTAAGCAGTTGCATCACTTGTGTTTGTTTTTTTTCCCCCCAGGCTTCATTTATCTCTCTTGT
>VZTV01070530.1:0-17873 GCA_013400875.1 Anhinga rufa | reverse complement strand
AACACTGTTTTACTGTGAGGGTGTCCAAGCACTGGCAAAGGCTGCTCAGGGAGGTTTGGAGTCTCCATTCTTGGAGATATTCAAAAGCTGACTGGATACTGTCTTTGGCAACTGGCTGTAGGTGGCCCTGCTTGAGCAGGGGGGTTTGACCAGATGGCCTCTAGAGGTCCCTTCCAACCTCAGCCATCCTATGATTTTATGACTGAAGAAGAGAATTAATTTTCTTTTTATTTGCTTTCTGGCCATCAGCAGTTATTCACAGCAGGTCTCCCATTTACTGTTTATTAGGAGGGTGTTACTAAGCTAGTGGTTTTTTAATTGGACTATTCCTGTGGTAGAAGGTCCTGAGGAGAGGCCATTTATTGCTTTTGCTAAGAGGATACAAAGACATCGTGTAGTAGTCATGGCGTGGGTTGTGGTTCTGGTTACAAGGGGCGAGTACACAGTAGGTCAGTATTGTTTTTCTCAGCTGCATACTGTGGAGCAAAAAGTATTAAGATGCTATCACAGCCCTGCTTTCTATGTTTACTGTAAGAAAAGGTAGGAGCAGTGTAACAGGACCTTATCTCATCCAGTGCCAAACTCCACTGTGTCTCTGGGTTTTTTACATTCTACAGGGAAACAAAACCAACAGGCTGTGATTTTGTAATTCATCTACTTTGTAAACATCCAGACACTTAATTTATAGTGAGGTATTAGTAGCCTCAGACACATGAATTTGGCAATTACCTGAACACTTTATGACTTGCACATTAGAATCATAGAATCACAGAATGCCCTGAGATGGAAGAGACCCACAAGGATCATCAAGGCCAACTCCTGTCCCTGCACAGGACAACCCCAAAATTCATACCATGTCTCTGAGGGCGTTGCCCAAGTGCTTCTTGAATAGCATCAGGCTTGGTGCCATGACTGCCTCCCTGGGGAGCCTGTTCCAGTGTTCCACCACCCTCTGGGTGAAGAACCTTTTCCTAATATCCAACCTAAGCCTCCCCTGGCACATCTTCCTGCCATTCCTTACCCCAGGTAGCTCCAGACAGGCCTTTCCCCTTGGCCAGTTCTCCCTGATAGTGACTCTCACGTGGCTTTTTCTCCTTTGGATGTCTGTGTCACAGCATGACACCCCTCCTTGTTCCCCTCTTTCTCAGCTTCTGCCAGGCCTCCTCCACAAACATCCAACTGCTGCAACAGTCGCGTACCACTAGCCCCAGATGCCGACCCAAGCCCAGGCCCATCACCCTGGTGGCCTGTCAATGACCAAGTGTGATGCTGGCCATTGACATGACAACTGTCCTTGCAGCAGAAGGCCTGGAAGTCCAGCTGAGGGCTTTTTCAGGAACCATCTCAAAGCTCATTCTTCTGAAGAAGCCTCACTGAAGGTCTTGTGTGCTTGGAAGCTTGTCTATTTCTTTCACCATTATGAGCTAGTCTAATGAATATATTCTCTCTCCTTACAAATTTTGCCTCCCTCCAGTCTAGATGGAATTGTTAAACCACTTCACCTTTTCCGGAAACTATAAAGAAGGAAATCAATTGAAGTCTGAAATCTGATCAATATTGTGCAAGTGTATGCTAGGGAATATGTATCTCAATTTATGATCTTTTATGAACACCTTCCAGAAAGATAAACATCAACATTTTTAAAAAGTTTCTAGGTTAGCCAATTAGCCAATATACAAATCTTCTTTTTTAAAAAAATAGTTAAATTAGTTCAGATATTAACTATTCAAAGTGTTGCTTATTTCAAGCCATTTAAATATATAGTGTATACACAGAACCACATTCCTTTGCTGTCTTAAGAGCTTGGTTGCTTTTTTATAAACATGCATGAAGTACTGTTCATGAGTAGTATTGTCTGTGTGATTATATGGAGCCATGAAATGCTTACAGTTAGGAATCCTCTTTTAGATCTGTTCTCTGCAGTCCTAAAAGCATTCACATAGGCATCTAATACATATAAACAGAGGAATATATCCCCTAGGAGTAAATGCCTAAATAACTCTGTGGATTTGTTTTTTAGCTCTGATCTCACTTATGTTTCTGTAAATCAGGCATAACCTCCCCAGAATCATTAGATTTAAGCCAGCACAAAATGGAAGTATGGAATTGGACTCCTAATCCCAAGGCCATTATTATTTGTAAAACTTTTTCTCTTCAGCAGAGAATATCTGGACCTGAAAAATATGTACAAAAGTGAGAATAACGTTACATTCTTCTTCCTGGGAGATAGGCATACCTGAAGAATAGATGTGACTTTGTCAAATGCTACAGTTATTAGCTGAGACCAGGTAATGAAACTGGCACAGCAGCTACCTGAGAGAGATCATTCTTACTGTCCAGAAAAAGCCTGGCAAGAAGCAGGGCACAAAAGTCACAGAGAATACATACTGTGAAGGATCATATTTTCATGTATTTCAGGGAATTGAACAGCTGAAAGACTAGGAAAACCTACTAAATTACCTTTTCCAACCAGAAATAAGGGTGCTTTCTATTGACTGGTTAACATTTGCCATCGAATAGAACCTAGATATAGACAATAAGAAAGCATGCTTAAAGCTTGGATTTAAAACACCAACAAAAACTTTTTTCAGTATGTTTTAATGACATCTTTAACTGATAAAAGGCCTAGTGCCTGACTTTGCAGCTTGAAAAGTATTCTACATTGCTTGATCTTTCTCTTTAACAGAAGCAAATATATTTTAAAGGCTTTCCCTTAGCACCTTTGAAAGCTTTTGAGAACCCTGTCATCAGGCAGGCAGCAAGATGGAGCATGCCAGATATCAGTTGGATATAGCAGAGAGAGAGAGAGCTTGGACAATATAATATAAATGCCTTGTTAGTATAGCTTTCCAGCAAAGATCACGTGAAGCAGATATAATAAGGAGGCAAAAACTTTACTCACTGGCATTTGCTGAAAAGGACAGATTATGTAAAATGTCTCAAAAAATTAACCAGCTGGCTAAGAAAAGTAGCAAAATGTTCATTGAACCTTGGGAAGTTTTGTAATGTAAACATTAGGAGAATCATGAACATATTAAACATTCCCCAAACCACCTATTTTGTGATGTTTTCACTTGCAAATTACCCAAATTAAAATAATGGTTTCTGCCTATAATTCCCAAGTAGTTAATGGCTGCTTTTTAGTAGGGGAGGGTGAGAAATTCTACTCAGTTGTGTATCTAGTAGGAGAAAATTTGCACAGATTATTTTGTCTCTCTTATCCAGTTAAAATACAGATTCTGACAAAGTCTGGGCAAATCATTCATCTCTCTGCTTCACTTCACTATTTACAAAATGAAGACTGTAGTTCCCTATACCAGAAATATTTCATAAGCATTGAGATTATGCAGTGATTTACACCACACTTAAATGCCTAGGACAGATGGCTAGGGAAGCATGTCATGATCCTCTAGATAATTCATTGGAGTATCTCAAGATTTCATACCCAGCTTGTCACAAGAGCAGGCTTCAGGTTGTTTCCACCCACATTAAATCTTTTAGCTCTGCCAGCATTCAGAACCTCACTGTCTGTGTGCATGAGTCTTTGTACTTCAAAGCCTGAAGATAAAAAAGGAGAGGTGGCCTTGGGGTGATATCAATGGGTCACAAGCTCATGAAATCTGAATTCCCTTCTCAGCTCTGCTGCAGCAATCTTTCAAAAAAAATATTCAAAGCATAAAAGACTTACACTGGCTTAACACTTTTGAAGGAACTAAATTAACCAGGTATTAAAACCCCCTGTTACACAGGTCCTAGTGTCAGTCTTGTTGAAGAGAGATTTAGCAGATTTTTAACATTTGAAAAGACCAAGCCAAGGTAACGTAACATACCTGTTAAAAGCAGATAGACTATGGAAGACTGCTAAAATGAGCAATTATAGTTTTCAGTATGATAGCAGGGCAAATAATAGGGGGGGTAAATTCTCAGTAATTAAGATTGTGTCTGCCTAACCAGCTATCATCTCTGCACCTTGCTATTTGGTGCAGACAGGTGTTACCTTTTTACAATGGAAAAGAAGAGTCAATTGGTACTGCAGTGACCATAATCACCAGGAAAAAAGATGAGTAGGAATTAGTTACAACCACATAAAGTTTCCAAGAAATAGGTTGATTAGGAGTTCATTATGCCAGGATGAATTTATATTTACAATTTGTCTAGACCCTGAAGTACGGGTTATTCATTCAGGGCAGATCATTGCTCTCACTGAAAATTTGCATTAGCTAAGGATCTTTCCTCAGTACATCATTTGGGCATATATTTTTCAATTTATGAATGTACTTATGTGTAGAGTGGCTATTTTTTCTTTCTAGTTCATAAAATCTACATTACCTTTTAATATAATTTTAAATATTAAACAAATACCAGTAAAAACATGCCATACAAATTGATTGCCTGATTTTTTTAACTTCCATTCTCCTTTTTCCTTTTGATACAGCCAGAAACAAATGTATAAGTTAATATATACCAGGTATGACATGAATTAATAATGATGCTATCACTATCTAGACAACCAAATTAGGTGAAGTAATGTGTCCATGCAAAAAGGAAGTTATTTTTTCCCATATTTTAGTACTGCTACAATGTTTTACCTTTCCTGAAGGTGTTTTAATACAAGAATTATATTTGTAAGAACTGGCAATCAGAAAGATAAATTGTAAACAATTAAATTTGTGGCGGGATTTTCAGTCCTCTGAACCATAAGCCAATATAATAATTGGTTTACAGGCCAATGGCTAGATACACAGAGTTACACAGAAGATGCCCCCATGGGCAGAATAGCTCATACCTGCTCACAAGGCCTTAACATAAGCTGTTGTTTTTTTTAAAAGACTCCTATGACCACAGAGAAACAAGAGGACACTGCACCAATGGGCCACTGTGGTGACCCAGTGGATGCCAGTCCCTTGTTTGTTAATGAAGGCAGGGAGATAATACCAGGAATTATTTAATACATTAAAATAATTTTAACATTCTTCAGTAAAACAAACAACTTCTGATTATTCAGAGATACTGTGCTTTAAAAGCTACATAAAGAGACAGTAGAATGCTTTGGTTCGGTCATACAACCAGCATTCCTGACATCTAATTAGCACAAGGTGACTGTTTTAAGGGAGCAGCAGTTAACTATTCTCACTTAAATGCAGTTTCCAGTGTTGTCATTACTTCAGATTGAAGCTGAAAGCCAATTAAGCATTTGACTTCCACTGAAAGTTTGTGCTTTCCAGGATCTCATTAAACATTTGGGCAATCCCTATTCAATCACATACCATTAAATAGTATAAAGAAGCTGTTACAGAGTCCCCACTCAGATGCCCTCACTCTATCAGTGTAAGAGAAGGCATTGCATTGATGCAGCAGTGATTAGGTCTGGGCTGCTACAGCCAGGTCTCCAGATTCTCATTTCCTAGCATGCGCTTAGCACTTGCATCTACTGCAAAGCAGTTTCTTGTACTTAAAGACCCTTAAAAATGAAAATATAGGCAAGAAATCAAGAGCAGTGATTATTAAGGACTTAAGCTTCAACATAGAGTTCTACAATGATCCTTCTCCCCTATTCATAACGGTTTTAGTGTTTTGCAGATAGCCCAGAAATAAGCGCACTATAAGCATCTGGGCAACATCTTAAGCTCTGTTGAAGGTATCAGGAGGCCAAGGTAGATCCCCACAGTGTGTTGAGCAGGAGCCAAGGCACCACAATATGAGTTAGACCAATATGAGGGCATGGCTATGAGCAGGGAAGGAGCAAGAGGAAGACCTTATCTTTGCCTCCTGATTTGACACGTTTGACATGACATCTCTGTTATACATCTGTAATGCCACAGTTGGGAGCTTGTCAGTGCTTATCCTGAGACCTCAAAAAAACTCAATGCACTCTACTTGAAAGGTGAGTTAACCTTTTCAGAGGGGTTTTGTGAGGCCGAAGGAAACCCAGTGTGGTTCCTCACCCCTCTCTCCCCTCACAGCCTCAGCTCCGAGCTACACAGTGCTCAGCAAGGCTCTGCAGAGCTGATGGGAGCAATGGGAAGGGTGTTGGAGGCTGCAAAGGCACCAAAAGTCTTTCCTGAGGCTGACAAGGAGGGTGACAACACACAGCTCATGGAAGATATGGTCTGCAGGTCATAGCTGAAGTAATTTTCAAGCTGAAGACCCACATGCTCTGCTGTCTTGGAGCATCCTGGAGGAGCTGTTGACACTCTTGAGGGCAGAGAGGCCCTGCAGAGGGATCTGGACAGACTCGAGAGCTGGGCAATCACCAACCATATGAAGTTTAACAAGGGCAAGTGCCGGATTTTGCACCTGGGGCACGGCAACCCTGGATGTACACACAGACTGGGGAACGAGAGGCTGGAGAGCAGCTCCGCAGAGAGGGACCTGGGGGTTCTGGTCGATGGCAAGTTGAACATGAGCCAGCAGTGTGCCCTGGCAGCCAAGAGGGCCAGCCGTGCCCTGGGGTGCATCAAGCGCTGCATTGCAGCCGGTCGAGGGAGGGGATTGTCCTGCTCTGCTCTGCGCTGGTGCGGCCTCATCCCGAGTGCTGTGTGCGGTTTTGGGTGCCACAGTACATTAAGGATATAAAGCTACTAGAGAGTGCCCAGAGGAGGGCCACGAAGTTGGTGAAGAGTTTAGAGGAGAAACTGTATGAGGAGCGGCTAAAGTCCCTTGGTTTGTTCAGCCTGGAGAAGAGGAGACTGAGGGGAGACCTCATCGTGGTCTGCAGCTTCCTCACAAGGGGAGGAGGAGGGGCAGGCGCTGATCTCTTCTCTCTGGTGACCAATGACAGGACCCGAGGGAATGGCAGGAAGATGTGCCAGGGGATGTTTAGGTTGGATATTAGGAAAAGGTTCTTCCCCCAGAGGGTGGTGGAACACTGGAACAGGCTCCCCAGGGAGGCAGCCATGGCACCAAGCCTGACACTATTCAAGAAGCACTTGGGCAACGCCCTCAGAGACATGGTGTGAATTTGGGGTTGTCCTGTGCAGGGACAGGAGTTGGCCTTGATGATCCTTGTGGGTCCCTTCCAACTAAGGTCATTCTATGATTCTATGATTCTATTAACTCCTCTATCAAGTGAATGTGAAACACTCGTTTTGGTTGCATAACAATTTGTACTATCATGGCACAAGTGTAAATCAATACAAACAACTCAAGGCAAAGGCTATCAGGGAGTGATGTCAAAGACACCTGAAGATAGAAGTGAGCTAGTGATGTTAACTACAAGATGTGTTTTATGTTTTCAAAAATTGCAGACTTATACAAAGGCAATATCTAAGAAGTTTAAGGCTGAAGAGAGAATAGTGGATTTGCCTTGCAACCTTAAGTTTTTGTTTCTTAACTTATTCTCCTAAGTGCTATTTTTAGGAGCAGACTGGAGCACAAGAATATTTTACAGATTAAATAGGAGGAAGAATCATGGAACATGACTGGCTTTGCTGACTTTCCACTTAAGAAATATTGAAGAATTTTTTGGTGTTATTTCCATTGCTATTTCATTTCTTGGCCCTTTTGAATCACTAAATCATAATGTATGCACCGAATCCAAATCTGAAGATCTTCTTCTTCCCATATTTGCATTTATTCAGGAACAAAAGTCATATATTTATTGTAAATTTGATATTTTAAGTACTTCAATAATGTGTGCATCATTCCTACTAACTAGTTTGTATCTTAACATTTCTATGATCTCTCATCTGGTTCCTAAATCCAATGTGTGCCTATGTTCAGCGCAGCTGGTTGTAATATTGCTGAAGAAGCTATTTAAACTCCCCATTATCCCAACTTGGAAAACCCTAACTTGTGGGGTTAGCATGCTCTAAACAATTAATAGAGAGCATAACCTGGACTTAAATCTGCCTTTACTAAATGTTAAACAGCTTGCATTCAAGACAGCATTGCAGCACAGTTCAGCATCAGAGGAGGTAGTTTTGCAGAAATATAGCTGTTTTGTTTACATGTGTTAATAATAATAATGTGTTAATGTGTTAATAATAATAATAATTGTGCTGAAAGTACCAGCAATACAGGTCATTTTATACATGGAGAGAAGTATGCAGAAAAAGCTTGAAATTTGTGGCTTATGGGGTGAATGCTTTTACAGCTCGTTTCCTTTGTAAATCTGCCCCTGCTTAATTTTAATGTCAACTCTGACAACCCCATATTTCAGCAGAGCAAGAATCCTTGACACAGTTAATGGTTTAGTGAATAGGTTTTAGCAGTCATTGCAAATGTAAACCTCCCTTTTATTCTTGTCCTTCTCCGTTCCCTCCCCCCACTCATAACTTTCACGGAAATTGTTTTTGCATAATGGCATCCTCAGGGAAAAGGTGTCAGAAGATAATGAGATTTGGCAAAGTTACAGACTAAGAGATACGCAGAGGATCTCAAGGGGATTCAGTCTGCAGCACTGCCAGAGATATAGCGCGATAAATGCTTCACTAATCACTGACTCATATGAGTCAATGGGGAATCAGACTTGTTTTTCTCACTTTTCTCATTGGTAAAATGAAGTCCTCAGCCAGGACCTTAGTTATAAGGTAGGAGGATGCTAGAACTATTGAGACAGACCTGGGGCACAGGCAACCTTCCAAAGGTAGGGAGGTCCCGTTAAGCCTTTGCGTGTGGCATAAGATAAACTATGCAGAGGTGAGCCAGAGATGATTTTGGTGAGGACCTGAAAGCCTCTGCCACCTGCAGTGCTAAGCTTATGCTGGGCATTTGGGACAGTTTGTCATGCTGCATGTACTGCACATGTAGGGATGGCACTTGGCACTATGGAGACATATCTACACCTCCATGTGTGTGTCAGCAGGGTGTCTAAGGCTCCTTCAGAGTCAATGAAGTCACTGGTACCTAAAAAGTAATTCTGCTCACATAGGCTTCAGCACTGTTGCCCAGTCATAAGGCATTTAAGATGCTCCCACCTGAGACATCAGCCCAAGGTGGACAGGATGACACAGGAGCAGCAGATGGGACACAGGTGGTAGAAGAAATGCTAGAGCATCTGCAATACTAGATGCCTATTTTATATCAAATTACTCAGGCTCCCGCTAGCTGGTCTACTGAAAAATGCCCAACTCCATCGAATACACCAGGGCTCCTTTGCCCAACAGGGGAGGCTGAACACCCAGCGCACGTATGGCCACCTTACATTTGGGACTCAGCTCTAAAGTGAATCCACTTCCCTCCCACCTGCCTAGGTCTTCATTAGCAGACCCCTATTCCTCCCTTGGGTCAAAAGAGAAATGCTAAGATCATCTGCCCTAATAGCAAACTCCAAAAGGATGCCAATTTGATGTCTGAGAGCAAGAGGTTGGTTAGCATTATCCTTGCAATCATGGGAACCCATCCAACTGCATTAACCTGCAGCCCAGTACTGTATGTACTAAAATGAAATGCATGTTATATGGGACCACAGTGCTTCCCTCAAGACTCTAGTGTAAAGATAATAATGACAAATCCTAAGTAGTAATCAACAGTAATCCAAGGATAGTAATTATCTGTGCCTTGGATGGTTTTCTTTGTTTCAGGTGGAAGTCATATTTTAGTCTCATGCTATTGCTGATTTATCATGGTTCAATACAAGTACACAGAAAAAAAAATAATGAACCTCTAAGTACAATGAGGAAAAAAATTATTAAAAATAGCATGACATTTGACAGGGTCTTTAATTAAGTGAACTGCAGATGAGTGAAAAGTGTTTTTTCTAAAAAGGAATTATCGCATAATTGCATAATATCGCAATATCGCATAATTGTCGCAAGAGGGAAAATAATACATTGGGTTTTCACCATTTTTTAAAAACTAGATCTTTTAGATTAAATAAGAATTTCAGACACATGGTGCAGCACTGACATCAGAAAGGTGTGTTTGCTACTATTTAAGAGGTGTAATTGCAGCTATTGGCTTTAACTCTCAGACTTTTGAGGACAATAGCTACAGAAATCAGTCTGGAAATGAAGTACAGAGAAAAAAGCAAGATACTGGTCAGAATGAGCTGATTATACAGCTTAGGATTTAATGACTGAACAAAACAAGTTCACCGAGAATGATTTGTATAGTCCTGATACTAACAGATCCTCTGGTCTGACAGACAAGCTGCAAATAGAGTTGCTTGGAAATTTTCTGTATGAATGGTTATTTTTAATGGGAAATTCAACTTTCTTCAGAAAAGTGAGAATCACTCACACTGGGTAAATCAAACAGTAATGAGTAGTTTCAATTGCGTTGACCTAAATGGAACTGACCTAGAATGCTTCATTTCAGTTCGGTTCTTCAGAAGATGACATTGGCTTCCTAGCAGCGAGCTCATTGCTTAATGGTAGGTGTAGTTTGAGGGCCTAGTCCCTTCCATAATCTGGGTTTCCCAGAGAACCACAGCAGTTCTGGTATCTCTATCAACATGTACATTTCCAAAGAGTTTCATAAACCAAAATAAATATTTTATTTTGTGTAACAATACATAATTTAATATCAGTTTTTAAAAAAGAAATTGAGACAAAACCAGAAGTTGAAACATTATCATCTTCTACAGGGTGAAAACTGTGAAATTTGTTCCTTGTGGCAAAAGAGCCACCATGACGTTGCCTCTCATCTCCTCGTTTAGGGTGGTGTGATTCAGACTCTGCTAAAAAAACACAGCTCTGCAGCGCTTGTACAGTTGTCTACAGATTTTAGCATGCACCACAACTTTTAATAGTATTATTAACTCTTGTAGCAACACAGAGACTGTTATAGCTGGAATGATTAAGGTGGCTAGCCAGCTATGTAGTCATTGCATCCCCGTGAATCATTGCCTAATGCAAAGGACTAGGGTTTGTTTTTTTTTTTTCAGACGAGTTGTTAGAAAAGAAAAAAAAACAAAACAAAACAAAAAAACCCAAACCCTTTTATTCTGTCCTCTAGTCCTGTGACACACAGAGCAGTAAGTGACAATTCTAAAGTTATCACTTGGCCTGGAGCTAAGCATAAGCAAACTGGGCATTATATAGTGAGGCACAATTTGGGAGATGAAAACAGCTGTGACCCCACTGCCTGCGTCAGAGCCCAGAAAGCCAGGTTGGCTGCTGTGTTTGAGGCGCCAAAGTGTGCACAACCCTGCCAGCCCTGCAGCTGAAGAGCAGCAGTGTCCTCAGGGCTCCCCAGGGACCAGTCCTAGGAGCTCAGTCCCACTTTTGCCCCTTCATCCTCCTCTCCCTTCTCTGTGGCAAGAGGCCAACGCCTGGGCTTGTCCCAACACCTCATCCTACTGACAGCAAAAGGCAGTTTTGCCTCCACAGACAAAAAACCTTGAACAAACCTGAGCAAAGTGTCTTTGCTGTTGCAAAGGAGATATGAAGCAGAATATCCTTAAAATGGAAGTGTACAAATAAGACTCCTTTGCACAGCACCCTCTGTAGTGTTGGATCACTTAGCTGTCATTTCGCTGACTTGAAGTGGGATGGTACGCAGGCTTTCTTGTTGCAAAGAGCTTACAGCTTTTTGGCTGAGATCATCCACAGATGACTATTCAGTTACCATTGCACAGTCTAAATAACACTTAATTCCTTTCAGTCACAAATTATATGCTTCTACTTAACAATAGGAGACACCAGCCTCAAACTCTCCTCCATAAACCCAAAAGAGTTGGTTTAAGCCTCTGAAATAAATCCTCATATCTGAGAATAGAGATCTGAAGAAGAAAGTAATATCTTTCTCCAGCTATGACAGTCNGGTGTGATCACAGCTGCTTTACACTCCATTTTGGGCCACTTCCAGAGGTACCACAAATAGGCACTTCTGCTACAGTTCATTCAAGTGAATTTGCTTATGTTTCTGTCACTGAGCAAGAGGTATGATCAACTTTGCAGTGATCAGGACTGCCCAGTGGAATACTCGTAATCGTCCTTTAGCTCATGCTACTAGGTAGAGAACATTTTAGACACAAAGTCAGACATGTAAAAGGACTGCATTTAGCAGTCAGAAAGCAAATTGAGAGCATAAGTTTAAAAAATGATCGTGCTGACATAATGTGAATGCTTTTGGCTGCACCCTGTGCTTCGGGTGCCTATCATGAGTGGAGTGCTGGTGCCTGGATGTGAGTCATCCAGCAAATATTGCAAATAACATGTTCAGTGTTGCTAGATTATAGGTCTAAGCAGAAGCATCCTTGGCATATGTACCCACTGAAATAATGAACAGGTGCCCACGATAAACATGAATATTTTGTTCCAGAAACAGCCGTCTGGTGTTCACCTCACTCCTGTACTATTAAATATATTCCAGACTTCTTTAATTGCTTCTGTATCATCCTGCAGGGAGCTCAAAATTGTTTGTATACAGAAAAAGAATTTCTAGGTTTGTTCATGACTGTGTTTGAAGCAGCATGTTATTATTTCTGAGAGAATGATCAGTGACATAAAATTATAGTTTCCCTGCCTAGAACACCATCCCCTTTAAATTCGATGCCAATAACATTGGAGCCTTAGAGAGTATTTATAACAGAGAAGGAAATACTGTATGCTAAACTGAAATCCACGTTCTTTACATCATTTCTATGTTCTGCCACAGGCTTCCTGAAAGCTGCTGCACAAATCACTTTGGACAATAATTTCCTCATTACTCAGGTGCCCAGTTCTAACTGAAAATGAATTCAGCACCCAAATACTTTTCCATTTTTACTCATAGCCCATTTGCAGCTGCATTGCTTCTGTCAATAGGACTAACAGCGATGTTCTGATGACAGCAACGCTGAAAGCCTCTGAGCCTCTCCCTTACTCTATTGCTACCGCACTGCTGAGGATACTGCAGAAGAACAAGGACCAGAATATATTTTAGCATGAAATTTGGAAAGAGAGCATGAATTTGGCTGGCTAACAATGTGAAAGGTTTTAAACACAGTTATCAAGCTGTTCATTAAGAAATGCAGAATTGTCTTTTACAAAGAGAAGGCAATAGGGCAGATGATGTGAAGGGGCAAAAAACATGCAGGGACAATGAACAAAGAATAGGCATCATAACAGCAAACTCCCGTCATTTGACATCATATTCTGTCACTGCTTTTCAACTCAGGCTACTTTCCAGCTTTCAGGGTTTCGGTTTGCATTCAAGGATTGAACGTCTGTTGACCTAAGAGTTAAGTTTCTCAGCTTCAGCACTGATTCTTAGTACAAATTTCATTATACCTGCCACTGAGGTCATTGGAAAAATGAGATGCAAGACCCATTTGCAGCCATCCAACTTGGTCCATTCAAATGCAGATCAAGTCACCTTTACTTAATAAAAGTTGTGGAAAAATCTCATTTACAACACCAATTAAAAATGTTCAGAAGTTTTTATAGCCCTGAGTATGCAAGTTTGTGACAATCCAGGATCATGTAATTTCTGTCTATTTCTCTCTTTCATCAAATAAAAGCCAAATGTATGGAAGTTAGCATTGATGAAAGTGACTTTAAGATAATACCATGTCATCATTTTATTAAAAGGTCACTAAAAAAAATCCCATTAAAAAGATAAGTGAAAAAATCCTAAGTGCAATCAGACGTTCAATATTCACCCCTCAGCAAGACTCAGAAAAGACATTCATGCTTTTAAATTTCTTTAATAATCAGTTTCTTCTCCTCCTTGGAAGAAAGTCAATATGCTAACTTTCAGATTTGAGCTGTCAAATGTTTTTTCTTTTGACTATTAAAGCCACAGAGAGATAATATTGCTTAAGAGTTGATCAAGATGAAATCTGTTTGAAGTAAACAGGTTTGAATTATATAGAATACTTGCATACGTTTATGTATTTATATAATGTTGGCATGGGAATATTGCAATACAGCTATACTTTTCACATCACTGATTTTGCTGAAGTTAGTACTGGTGAAATGGTTTTGTATGGCCAGAAAGTCTTATAAATTATGTGTGCTGATGGGCTATGTCTGGTTTTATCCTCCTCCTGTACTGTCTCTCACTTGAAGGACTATGGCACAGTGAGAACTGCAAACAGGAGAACATTATGGAGTTTTCCCTCATCTAGCATTGAGGGCTGTCCAGCATGACAGCCACAGAGGAGGACTGCAGTCAGAAAGGTGGGGAAAAAAAAAAAATCCAGTTTCTGGGACCAAATGTGTAAAGCACAAAGGCTGGGCGAGGAACTTCAAAGAGGGTCATCAGCAAGTAGGAAGGTGACAGTGGGAACACGATCAGGAAGAGAGGCTGCACCTGCAGCCAGCTTCAGAGGCTGCAGCATAGCTACAGCCTTCAGCTTAGGATGAGCCTCCCTAAGGCAGCAGAGCAAGGCCACTAAGGGCCAGGCACTCAGATCTCCTGCTACAGCCCAGGCAGGGAGACTTCATGTCCAAGTCAGGCTAATATTTGACTCCTACTATTTACCAATCCAACAACAAAAAAAAATTACTAAGATCACTAACCTTCTATACTTTTATCTTTCCAGCAATCTTGACACAGAAGAGCTTGGGGGTAAGTTCCTTTTTGGGCAAAAACATAATCTATGCCTGCAGCAACCTTGTGCAAGGGAACATACCATATGATATGATTTTTTTCTGTTTAATCTTTGTAGTTCAAACAGAAAATAATTTCCATTGAAAGAACTCCTGGGAAAATGCAGGTGGCTTATAATCTTTTCAGACTCTGTTACCCATTGCATGCAGAAATTACTTCAAAAATATTTTTCCTAATTAATACTTAACATTCTCTGAGCTTCAAGATCTGTTCTGATGTAAAGACAAACATATAAAAGTTATCTTATTTCCTTTTCACGTGAGTTTTTTTCTACTTTATCACTTTCAGAGGTATGAATGCTTTGCCAATTTTGAAAGAGATTGTCATATTAGTATACCACTAGAGGAAAGTTCATTACTTTTCTCCAACTTAAGCTAGTAAGAGCAGTTTCACAAGTTCTATCATCCTTCATCACAAAAAAACTCCTGCACGGCCTAGAACTTGGCCCAGTTACCCATTTCTGTACCCCATTCTGGGCTGTGAGTCATTTCCCCAAAACCCTGTTTGCTCTCCAGCTGATCTTACAGCACCTGATTTAGGAGTGTTGCTTGCAGCAGAAAACAAGTCACAGAAAAATTTTGCAAGTCCTCCCACAAAATGTCAAAAAAAAAGTTATACTTGTCAAAACCAGCCTATTTCTGAGGAAAAGACAGTAGCCTGCTAAATTGTCCAATAATCAACAATGCTGAAGACCTACAAAAGCTGAAAATACTGTCAAGTTGAATACCAGCTCATTTACTCACCCATAGAGTGACTCTACCCATGACTAAGAACCTACTGAGAGGTACCTCAGCCTGGGGCTTATAAATATATGACAAGAGACTCAACTGAAGTACATTGGGCTGTGACGACTTCTGCTGATTGAGCAAAATTATACAAAAATGGCCAAGGAAGGCAGGTGGTTTTGTTTCACAAGGGATTTACTGCTGTTGATGTTGCATTAGAGGCTTACAGGTTTGCTCAGCACCTGACCCCACCAGCTACTTTAGGCTTGCCAGAGGCCTGAGGGGGGTGTCAGCCTTCCACGGGCTCTGTTTACTGTCTGTTTTGATTTAATATGGGTTGTTTCAGCTACCTTTTAAATCTTTCATAGGTTGCCACTAGTGTGTTTCTCATCTGTTAATCTGGTACTGAGTTTATTCAACATGTATTTAAGCTAGTGATTATACAGCTCTTTCTGCGTTATCTCAGTTCTCAGAAATGAAGCTTCACTTCCAGGATACTAATTCAAATATGTTTTCATTCTAAATCATTTCATTCAACCTCTCAGCAATACCAGATATGACACAGTGTTCTTGAAACCTTACGCTTTCATGACTCCCCTGAGAAGCTCACACTGACCTCTTAAAAGCCTCAAAGTATTGCTATTTATTATTTCAAAAAGCTCCTATCTAATCTTGTTCTTCCTGTCTGCTATTTAGATGTTGTTTTTCATGCTCTTCCAGGTGATCTGATGTCTAAATGCCTTGTCTAACACAGTCTCTAGCTTTAACATCATTTTCTTTCATTCTCTTTCACACTTTTTCCTACCTATGCCTCCCTCTGTTCTATTTTGCTGCATTGACCAAATAGGAGCTCGGGTCATGATTTCCCAAGGTTGCCTCCTCCTCTCACTGTAACTCCTCTGATTGTATTATGCCCCCTGATTTTACATCAGCTCTTTCTGTTAAAATGTCTTTTGCTTTGAGCAGCTACACAAGGACATCCTGTAACTTATTTCCATTACTTTTGTTAAAAGTGTTTTGCATGCATCATATTCGTTGAAAATACACTCACAGTACCTGGGACTAGAATCTTATCTGGTCAACTCATGGTCTCTTTGCTTCTCAGAGAGAAACAACAGGTCTCAGCTGACCCCCAACTCATAACAGCCCCCGCTTGATCTTATCTCCTCTAAGGGCTTTATCAGTGTTATTTATTTTTGTATCAATATAATGAGATTTAGTACATACATGTGAAAACTTTATTTCTTGCTAGTAACTGTAAAGTAGACTACTGAACTGAAAATCCAGTTTTGAAAGAAAATATAGATACTTTGAAAGTAGGTCTCTTTCAGCTCTCAAACTGATATTTTACTTTTTTGTCAATTTGGCAACTCATTTATTGAAAGAAAATATTTTGAAACACTAATTTTGGTACCTTAGGTACTCCGGGAATGATTTTGAGGGAAATAATACAAAATCTAAAAATAATCCCTTTCATTGTAACTCTTGTTCATTTCTTATATTTAGATAGTTCATACTATAACTGAATTCAGACTTGATAAAATTGATATTTAAGTGAAATATTGATTTTTTTCAGGTCATTAATAGGTGATGTGGGTTTTCTTCTTCTTTTAGAATATTTTTCTCAGCACTTAGGGGAGTATGAAAATGTTCTATCTGTCTTGGAAGAGTTAAACATAGCCATATTGAAGGCAATGGACAAAACAAAGAAAGTAAGTAAAAACTGTGACATTTTCTTTACATTGTATATTTTGTTTATTTGAACAAGTATCCAGTATTTTTCTTATCTAGATAAAGTTACTAATTCATATTTAAGTTCTTCCACATATACATGTTTGTAGCAAAGGTCCAGTAGGAAAAGGCTTGTCAAAGTGGTTGAGTATCAAAGCTGTAAAGCTTTTTCTGCAAATTATTACAGTTTGGATATAACAAAAATTGTCTTTGTGAATGATCTGAAGAATGTTCTTCATATTGTTGTACCAAGACTGGGTTCCATGTCCCATGCCAAATATGGGTAAGTATTATCAGCATATTATCATTTGAAAATAGTCCAAATTTGAAAAAATAATCCAGATTTTTGAAGTAGAAAACATGTTAGTAAAAGGTGCTAATGACTTAACTCTATTAATGACTACCATTAAATTAGGTAGGCAAGAGTCATCTGGAGACATACTGGGGAGTTGTATTTGTTATTGTTAAATGTAGATTCCAGGATAGTTTAAAAAGGTTTAAAAGGGCTGTAATATCTCTCATGTGTTCCCTGAAGCTGAGCCCCAGTACTTTTATGATTATAAAACCATGCTGTAGGGAGCAGCTGTGTGTCCCTATTACTTAGTCCTGAAATATAACCGGCTAATGTAAATCACTCATGTAGTTCTGATAGTAAAAACGAAAGACATAGAAATTTGGGTTGAGTGAAACATCCTGACCGAAAACAAGATTTTATTTCAATTTCAGGCATTTTAAACAAAAACAGCACTCACAGAGTCAGCAAAGCGGTGTTAGGGCTGTTGCCCACCAGTGCAGTGAGGGGATATTCACCCCAGAGGGAGGAGATATTTCTCAGGAGAAGCTCAGTTTTTCCATCCATCCATCTGACAGGGGGCGTAGCCGTGCTGCAGGACATTATAGGCGGCTGATCCACTTGGCACTCAATTCATTATGGTC
>VZTV01070515.1:8104-31394 GCA_013400875.1 Anhinga rufa | reverse complement strand
GGGGCCGGGGCAGGGCGGGGGGCTCGGGTGCGGGGAGCGTCCTCGAGCGAAAGGCGTGGCCGCGCCGCTGGGCTCCGCCGCGGTAAGGGAAGCCTCGGCAGCCGGCAGCGCAAGGCGGGACACGCCGGTAACAGTGGCGGCTGCTAGAAAGTTAGGGGGGCGTCAGGTTTGTAACGCGTGATAAGGGAGCGAAGGGTCCCACGCTCAACCCACCCTGAGAACCGGTATTTTAAATAAAGCAAAACGTTGCTTCTCTCCGCAGTAAATACTGCAACGCCTCTGTTGGCAGTAAAAGGCACGGATCGGCGCGTTGCTGTAATGACAGACCCGTCATCTGCATCACGCTTGCCTTGTGCTGAGTCAGCCCAGCACAGCTCCACTAGGCAAACCAGGCAATCTGCAAGGCTGCTTGGCTGGAGACCGAAAAGGGGCATTCAACCCATGTTCTCGTTTCCACCTTTCTTCTGCCACTTGTTCCAGACAGCTAAGGCCTGCTGTTTTCTTACTACATAAGCCCCGAGGTGACGATACCATTAAAAGGAGTGGTAAAAGTGCTTTTAATTTTTTTATTTCTTTGCTGTGTGGGTGCCAGAGCAGCGGCCCAGGCTGCCCAGAGAGGCTGTGGAGTCTCCTTCCCTGGAGACATTCACACCCCGCCTGGACGCGGTCCTGTGCCCCTGCTCTGGGTGTGCTGCTCACGCAGGGGGGCTGGATGAGGGGATCTCTGGAGGTCCCTTCCAACCCCCACTGTTCTGTGATTCTGTGTGAAAATTATGTAACGGGGTTCGTTCTCATGTTGTAGCAGACCATGAATTTTGCTGTAAAGCCGACGATCCCTTCCTACTGAAAGTGTACTGTCCTAAACAGAGCTACCTTCTTTGTCATCTGATGAACATCTGAAGTGGTAGCACAAGAGGAAAAAGGGCAGAGCCTGGGAAATCTGTCTTTACTGCTCCTGTCACCGCTGGGAGGGGCGGCTCTGGCAGCGTTACCCATCCCTGTACACAGTCCAGGTGCAGGGAAGGAGGCAGCAGAGCTGTCCTTGTTCTGCTGCTTCCAGTCGCCTTCAGTGGGGCCCAAGTGGTTATCCTTCAGAGCCTTGCCAGGTTGCTTCTGTTACAAACCTTTGCTATATTCACAAAAAGTGAATATATATATGTTAACAGTGCCTCGGTGCGTGCCTGCCTCCCGGCGCTGAGTAAATACCCCACTCAATTTCTCGTAGCTCAATGAAAACCAAGTAGTAGTTGACTTAATTTTACATCTAAAAAAAAAAAGGGGGGGGATTTTTATCGTACAATGAATACAGAAAGTAAGCTGTCCGGCCTTACTCATATCTCGGCATGCGAGTTCCTCATTGCTTTTTTTTTCCCCCCGCAGGTTTTATTGCCCATGTACACTTGTGAGCATTTGGTCTCTCGGCCTGAGTCAGCCTTGTGCTGACTGTGCTTTCCTGTCCCAGGGGAAACCTCATGAGCTTCGATTGTGATCAGGCTTAAGATACAGGCAGCTGGGCAGTTGCCTCCCTTTGTTCCCAACACCAAGACCTTACAGGGTATAGTTAGCCTGCCCCTCATGACACGATACATGGCTGTCTATATATGGAAGGTGGAAGCCATCAATACCTTCCAGCGTAACAGTCATGAACACGGAAAGGGTGTGAACAGGGAAGGGCAAAAACTGCAGCTATGAGATCACAGTTCTACTTTGGAGCCATGGTGACCTTTAGATGGCTGTTGCTTAACAAACGTTACAACTGATACTTGTTTTCCTAAACCGTCCACCGACACAGCACAGAAATTTCACTTTGTCTTAGAACAAGTTTCCAGAACGTCAGGCGTACAGGTGATTTGCTTCTTTCCCACAGATTGCTTAGTAAATCAGCACTGCTCTGAAGGCTTTGTTCTGATGATTACAATTATAATATTATAAGCAGTAATGACTTGTCTCCTTGTTACCTCTGACTAGTTAAGTACCATTTCCCAATTTAGAGACGAGGAAGCCACATAGGCAGTAGTTATCAGCGCAGGGGGCGTAATCTACATCTTCTGACTCAGAGTCCTGTGCTTTAAACAACAGACCGTACTTCCTTCTTCAACAAGTTTATGATAGTATCTTAGGGAACCACTTTAAAACAGGTTCCCCTAAAATGTTTCAAGAAATGCAGCATAAACAAGTTATAGCCATATTTAAGCATTACCAAGGTCACCGATACATTTCATTTTCATGTAGACAGATCATGAGATGTCCCCGGTTTTCCTCTTTTTCCCAAACAACCATTATGTATATGTAAAGCACTGCAGTTTTGCAAAAGCATTTCTAAAAGTCGGATTTGCTTTCAGTATGCAAATTGGCTTTTCTGCATGGTTTTTGTCTACCAGTTTTTAGACAGAAAACTTTTCCCTGGACTCTGATGTCCTATTTTATGCTTGCTTTCTGTTCACAAATTCTGTGTACAAATATTTCATTAAAGCACAGTTTTATTCTGCATTTGCCGTGTTTTATTCTGTAGATTTTGATCATGCTGCTTTATCCGTAGCGTAAGAGTTGCCCTGTAGCAATCGCACTAATTGGCAGACAGGTGCTATGCTAAGTGAATGAAAAATCAGCAAAACAAAGCAATAAGGCAGCTAGTTGTTCACTTCATTAAATCTGATGGTCCTCTTGCCTAAAGCTTCCTTTAACCACCCAGATCCAACCCCATTTTGATACTCCTGACATGATCTTTCAGTGACATAGGGTAAGGACTGAGTCTTTTATCACCATTTGTCTTTTCACAATGAGTTTCAGGAGTGATTATCATCAGTTGCCAGAATGAGGGAATGCAGAAAACAAGTTGGTGTCAGAAGAGGCTCTGACTGGATCTAAATCACCCATCTGGTCCTATGGCCCATTTAGAAGAAAAGGTAAAATTCTTAGGACGTATGAATGAAATTTCTCCCTAACAGCCCATAATCAAAAGCACCAGGAAGAATTCCTACCATTTCCTTCCAATCTGACACTCCTTTACCTTTTGTTTCAAAATTTAGAGGAACTATTAATCCTATTTTCCTCAATTTTAATCTGTATTTATTAGAGTTTTATATTTCTCATAGGTGAGGAGGGACCTGAACCAGAATATACATTGATAGCAAACTCAGCTGAGCAGGGGCTGTGCTCATCTTTGTGCTTGTAGAGCTGCATTCCCAAGAGTGCTCGATATACCATCCTCCCGCTGTTCCAATGCTAAATAAGAAAAACACATCTACAGTCTAAATTCCAGGTGTGATGCAGGTCAGGGTGAATAAAGGAGAGGCTGGAGAAGGGGGAAAACAGGTCTAAATCAATCCTGTCGGGACACTTAGGGTAGACGCTTGTGTATGGTGGTAATTACCACAAAGCTGCCTTTCGACCACAAGCTAAGGATAGTGACTATGTCTGATTTTTGCTTGAGGAGAGGGTGCTGGCAGAACCGTCTAGAATAAGAAGGGCATCGCATGCATAGCTAGTGGCGCGGAAAAGAACCTTGTAGTTTAAATAAATGGCAAGCAGGAGCAGAAGTGGGGATCAGAGGAGGCCAAAGAGAAGATGGAGGTGAAGTAATACGCACTTAGATGCAACATGAAAGAGAGAGAGATTATGCAAGGCCTGGAAACTGTTGACCTAGGTAAATAGTTTAACCTGCTGCATTGTAGATGGACTAGAGTCGAGCAAACAGGGAATCCAACCAGCATAAGTGCAACATTTTCCATAAATGGTTGCAAGAATATTAGCTATTAGGCCAATTAGAGTGCAGCCTAGAATTTTCCTCAAGTCTCAGCAGGCTTCAGAAATATACCATATTACTGATCACATAATGAGAGCGCCTGTGCTTGTTACCCAAATAAACCACAGGAATGGGAAGAAACAGCTCTTCACTGTCCCACATCGTGGTTTGTAGTAGTGGGTCTTTGTAATAAGGACCAAAAGCATTGCTAAATTATTTTCATATATTCTATTAAAGATCTGTGGTAAAATTATGGCCCACTGTAAAGGATTTCTAAGATTTTTTTAAATATTATTTTTACTACTTATACTATTCATATCACTGTGGTTCTAGAAGATTTACAAAGCAGAACAACTTGTAGAAGGCAGCAGCAACTTTCAGTTCAGTAAGAAATAGATGAGAGGCTATTAAAACATGTTTCTCAAAAGCTGAAGGTCAGGATTAGTGCAAGGTGTATAAATACAAACATATAAAATGCTTTTTTACAATGCATTGAATAAAACTGCTTGCTATTTAGCTATATTACGAGTCCTGCATNTGGTGAGGGGTCTGGAGAGCCAGTCTGATGAGGAGGGGCTGAGGGAGCTGGGGGTGTTTTGTCTGGAGAAGAGGAGGCTGAGGAGAGACCTTATCGCTCTCTGCAACTACCTGGAAGGAGGGTGTAGTGAGGTGGGTGTTGGTCTCTTCTCCCAAGTCACTAGCGATAGAATGAGAGGAAATTACCTCAAGCTGCGTCAGGGGAGGTTTAGATTGGATATTAGGAAAAACTTCTTTACTGAAAGAGAGGTCAGGCACTGGAACAGGCTGCCCAGAGAGGTGGTGGAGTCACCGTCCCTGGAGGTGTTCAAAAAATGTGCAGACCTGGCACTTGAGGGAATGGTTTAGGAGGCATGGGGGTGTTGGGTTGACTGTTGGACTTGATGGTCTTAGAGGTCTTTTCCAGCCTTGATGATTCTATGATTCTGTGATTCTGCCTCCAGATACACGCTCCCTACTTAAAAAGAGGCAATGTTTACACAGGTACAAAGCAAAGCATAAATGTGCAGTGCTGTAGATATACTGATACAAGTCCGGTGACTGGTAGCCCCCCAAATGGGCACTTCTACGCTGAATGAGAGTGTTTGTGAGGATATAAATTCACACCCTGTTTCCCGTCTATTGGTTATGGGGCAACAAGGCATAAGAAGAGGTGGATGTAATAGAGAGTATCATTGTTACCTAATCCTGAGCAGATTGCACAGCTATTTACTGAATTTACTGAAACTCGCATATAAGTTTCTGAAAAATCCAAAGTCATGCATGAGTATTTGACTTAGATTTTGGCATGAAAACTCCGTAATCGGCACATTTTGGTGCAATGTTTATGGTGTGCGGTTTGAAAAAAGTATAGAGCCTTCTTCTGAAAGTTTGTTGAAAGAAGGAAAAGGTTTGTTCTGCCTTTGTTTGGTGTTGAACCGTTGATGTTACTTAGTAAATCATTCTACTTTACATATATAGAATATGGAGTTTTAATAATTTTTGCCCTTAGGAATGGAAAACAATGTACCTGTCATATTGCATTAAAAGCACATGAAAAATCAAACGTCTGCTTTTTGTGATAATGGACTAATTTTTGCCTTACACTGCACTTATTCTTGCTATGAACATTTCCTTGAACTGCCATAGGATTTCAGAAGCCCCAACAGGAGGTGGGTAGTGTTCTAATGTTACCACATCTTCAATTAAAAGTTAAAAGAAGAAAGGATTAATGACCTTGAAACACAAGTGTCCTGCAATATATCCTCCCCCTAACTATGCTGTGTTTTTACTGCTTCTAATTTTAAAATAATAAACAACTGAAACTTAAGTATGTGATTCTTTATTCATTCCAGAAGAGAGACGAGCTTTTTATTTTACAAATTGTTCTTACAAGCTTGGCTAATTAAGCTACCCCATAGGATTTGAAGGTCAGAAACACTTAAATTTTGTGTTACTAAATAATGCAAATATATCAATAATGGAAAGTACCAAAATAGATGAAAGATAACTGGGTAACTTTGAATCTCTTCATTATTGCAGTATGGGGCATACCTAAAGCAACGGCTTTATTTTATTCACTTTAAAAACATTACTTTCTTTATTTAAAGCATTGTATTTCATATTTTATAAAGAATTTTGTCCAAGTATGTCATCAGTTCAACCCAAATACTTTTTTCACCACAGGACAGAGTAGCCTTCAAAGAAGCAGAAATTAATATTTGTCCTTTGTCGGTATTTTACAATATGTAATTAAATTTTATATTGGTTTTGCCTGTATATTCAATGCAAGAAAATTACCTTTTCCTGTTTATTACATTGCAGCTACAAGGTCTGACTAGAAAACTCCATGTATAATTTGAAGACTACTAGGTTTATATATTGAAGATGTGAAAGAAATTACATCTGTTTAATTGAGGAAGATCCTTTATAAGTCATCATTGACTTAGCATTTGTTTCAATAGTATTTTCTATTTGGAGTGTTTCTTATCCTGAAATATCTTATAAAATATTCTAATAGAAATAATTTTACGTAGCTTGAAATAGGTCAGGATGGAAGCAGGGAGTTAGGTAGCCAGTCACTACACAGCATAATGCTTGCAAGTACAGAGGCATCGCCTCTTGCTACATGGAACAAGCAGTACGGTAAATAAGATCCCGACAGAAATACCTTCGCTTGGTAAACTTCACTAAAATACACTGCTGAAATTCAGTTCTGTCTTTCAACAGACTCTTTTTATAGCAAATCAGAGGATTGCACCACTAAGCAATCCTCTCTATTGACACAGAAGTATTTTATTTTCAGCAGTTCAAATATCTAGAACTCCTTCACTGCATAAAGCAGTCTTGTTTTTTGAGAAGACAGTAATAAACTTTGTCCCTCTTCTGCGCCGCGTACCTGTGCCCCAACAGAGACAAGCTTGTTGCTCATGTGCGAGGCGGGAAGCGTCTGTCCTTTGGCTGGGGGCCTGTGCCTCTACTCCGTGCCTGTAGCAGTGGCTGCCCAAACACGCGGTTCAGCTCTTGGCTCGTTGCTAGGTTATTTGCCACCTACTCACTAATTCAGATTAGCAATGAGATACTGCACTCTGCCCACTCAGTAATTGTGACATTGAGGGGTTTTGAACCAAGGTGAATTGAAAGCCAGACAGATTTTTGAGCGTGCTCGGATGGGCCGACCCCCCATGTCCCCATCTGTGCGTATTGCCATCATTTCTCTGTAGATGGCATCTAGTACGTAAAAGTGTCTTATAGTCAGGGGAAAGAGTTTGCCATTATGCGCTGCACAGAGCAGAATCACACTGCTGGAGCGGTTAGGAGACAACAGCAGGGCCAAGGCCTAATCTTAGGTCCAAGTGGGATGACAAGCACGTAAGGTGGAAAGCAAGGACCTGATTTAAAAGCTGTAAATTCAAGGTTTCTTCTTCTAATGCGGTAATTGAGTGAATCATTCCCCAGGAATGCAGTCCAGGAAGAACAGCTGTGGTGCTCCTTCTTTGGAAACAACCTGCTCTGGTGAATGACAGTCTGAGACCTCACAAAAAAACTGAAAGATCAAACAAAAGATAGAAGACCCTGAGATCAGGGTTGTTCTGTGGGCCATGCGGGGAGGGGTTTATGGCTTTTCCCAGTTCAAAACATCTCCTGAACACAGTCGCTGACAGGCTTACAAAGAACCACCTCTAATAACAATATAGGGAATCCAATTCTGAAAGCAGCGAAGATCCTCGTGTCCTGCTGTTAAACTCGTCCGTAATGTGAGGTTTTTATCTTGCATGTTGCAAATGTAATGAATCAGAAGGCAGTTTCTCCGTTACACAATGTAACAAACGCCAGCACAGGCAGCTCTTTTGCAAAGTTCGGTCAGACCACAAAAATTTGGGGATAAAGAAATGGCGACAGGATTTGCTGACAACGCTGCCAGAGGATTCCTCCTAAAAATGCTTGCTTTGCAGTGTTCAAAGGAGAAATGATAGACGAACTTGCACTGGAGCAGTCTACAAAAAATAAGATGCAAAAAATGTGGTTTAGTCTTCTATTTCATCATACTGCTGGCTCTGTATGGCCGTACATGGTGCAAGCAGGCAACAAAATCCAGCATTAGCAGTGTGCTTTTGCACAAAAAAGGCAAGGGGAGGATGATTTGATCAAAGGCATTTTTACAATACATGCCTTTTTCTATTTTTTTTTCATCAACGGAGATAACTGTGGCTAAAGTTGCTTCTAGTTGTGGCAGGACATCCGTAGGACATCACAGGAGTCTGGCTCAGACATTAAAGGGGAGAGTTTGAGAGACACTGGATAAGCCAGTTTGTGTTATGAGACTGCACTTCAGTCAACACCTTTGCAGAAGTTATATAAATCAGGGCAGATTTCAGTGCACTATTTCTCATATATGATTCATCCTGGCATTAAGTATCTGGACATGGCTTGACTAATGCCAGTACCTAAAATGTTACTGTAAGGAATTTAGCATGCAAATTGTGTTCTAGAAGCTCAGGAGATTATCCCTAATAGTTACTTCATGAATTCTCAGGTTGCTCTGCCTGATGTTCCCTCTGAAGTTCCAGGAAGCAATTCCTGTCATGTACATGGACTGAAATTTTTGTAATGAGTCACTTCTAGGGGAAAAAAAAATCCATTTTCTTAACTGATATTTTCTTGTGTGGAATCGGACATTCAGCTGATTTGTATACGCAACATTTCTTTCATTCACACTGACTGGCACGAACTGTGACGTCGCGTTCCTTTCAAACACGTATGCCTAGCAACTTAACACTGTTTCCCCTCCTTTCAGATACAGAGATGTTGACATACACAAATAAGATATTTCAAGGAGCATGAGACAGTATATTCCTGCTTCAAATATTATGTTTAAATGAATGCTTAATTACTATCCATTCCCCATGCAAGCATTGGCAGCCTTATCAGCGGTCACTTTTGCTATCAGCTGGCACTACATACAAACTACTTAGCTAGGAGTTTGACGATGACTAGGCATAACTGACATTAAATTGTCCTTGGGATCACTCTAGCACAGCAAGTGACTGTCACAAAGTAAAAAGCAACGACTAACCGCTTCTTTACAGATAGAATCCTTCATGCTTCTGTGACTCTGATAACACCAGGTGTGCGCGTGGCTGTCCACTTTCAGGTTTGTGTTTTTGTGTATCCTTTCTGTTCCTCTACGTCTGCATTTGTTTCTAGCATCTGCTTCCTCCACTTTTCACAGGGTTCAAAGAATGCGCTTCAGATTGGTTAGCTAGATGTGAGTCATTGTAGCAGGTCAATTCATTTTCCCATGGCATGTTTTGTTCCACCTCATGACTGCCATTTTTTCCATTTCGATCTTACCAGTATTACCTGCTTGGCACGGCAGTTTATCAGTGACTAATGAGGTACCTATTTTCAGGGATGAAGCAGGTAAAGAATTTTTTCTTTACTGTGTAGATGATTCAGTATGACTTTTCATTCAACAGACCTAGTGTTTATACGCTAATTATTTAGATGTTCTGTTTTATTGGCCAGAAATGTATGCCGTGATTTGACAGTAACCATCTCCTTTTGTATAAAACTCATTTAAGGTCTAAATACGTGCACATTAGAATATGTGCCCAAAAAACAGCTCAGTGAGAGGCGGGAAATTTTACCTGTGATCTGTTATTTGTTAAGAGCAAAGATAGAAATTAAAGATTAAAACTTAAGGCTCACCAGAAATTTTTTTCAGAAGTGTTATAGTTGTACGCAGTCATCTGTGCTCTTGGGCTGTGACAGCATGCTGACACAGCATCCCACCACTGACAAACAAAAAGTTTGCTCCAACTAATTTCCCCTCCTGTTTTCTCATATACTGATATACTATGTTTGAGAATAACATATTAGCCAGATTATATGCAGGGAAACAGAGGAATTAAGAATGGTAACTCTTTAGGGAATGGAAAAGGGAATGCTGTAAAGAACGGAGGACTGTGGGCGACTATTGCAAGCTGAGGTGATGACTCAGAACACTTGTGAAAAAGCATCAAGCTCAGGGTGTCCTGGTTAAGTTGAGTGCAAAATGTTTAGGGCTTTTACGTGTTCAATGAGGAACATGGGGAGTGTGGTTTTATTTGCCACAATGCCTAGTAAATAACTACAGGTGCATGCAAGGGTCTTTGCAAAGATTTAGGAACACTTTGTAAATGTTAATTAAGTTAGACAATAATTGAAGCGATTATATATTAATAGACTTATCTTAAATATACCAGAGAAGTTATTTACCATGCCATGCCCAGGAGACGGAACGGGGATTTCTGTTTTAGTAGAATTCATTAACATATTGTGGCCATTACCTGTCCCTGTCTCTCCCCTTTTACTTCTCTTCACATTCCCAAGAACACCTGTACCAGAAGAGGTCTTCCTAAAAAATGAAGCAATTGCTAGACCGGTAGTATTTGCTCAAGATCTTTTTGTGTGCGAGCCAGCGTGAAAGCAGTCTGAGGTGTGGCCGAGATGTTCTTCAGTACTTGTCATGCATAGTGCTGAAAAGTCCTACGGGAAACATAGCAATTATGGTACAAGTTAGGGCAACTCTTAGGGAGGCTGGAATTTTTCCAGGGACCAAAGTGGCCTGGGGCAACTTCAGAATGGAGGTAAGTACTTATTTCTTGCATTTGCTTTCTGCTCTGTACTGCACCTGAAAGGAACTAAGCTGTCTGACATTGGTTCAGTTTTCTAGTGTTGTCAGTATTACTGTGCTGCAGAGGAGGGACGCAACTGCATGAATTACTGTCCAAGCAAATAAAAAAATGCTGTCTGAAGCAACGTACAATTGTAAAGAGCCAACAGATGAAGACAGCTGGAAACGTACAAGGTTACTTGTCTTATCTAACGCACAGTGCAGAGTTTCCTGACATAGCCCACCAAAACTAGTTCTCAAAGCAGAAGCACTGCCCCAAGCCATTTAGCTCTGTGTTACAGCTCAGAGGTAGGTGTCGTACCATACTGTACAACTCACAACGTTGTTACCATCAAGGAACAAAATGCACTTTTTCCCTTCTATCTTAAAAATTCACTTATAGAAGGGAAGGAAAAAACTTTTCATGGGTAATGATGGTAAGGGTAAATCGTGTTTCCACCCTTACCGTCAGCAGTGCCTAAATAAATAGGGGATACCGATAGAAGTGATAGGTAGCTCATTTTTTCTAGCCACAAGATGAAGCTAAAAGTAATAACATTCATGCCATGCTTTTGACTTATTTCCTGAGAGGAGTAGTGTATCTCTTGAATCCACTACCAACTGCAAATGCCATGCTGACAAAATTAATCTCTCAGTGTCAAAAGATTACACTGTACAAAGCTATTATGTATTAATTTAATATTGGATTTTCTCCTTGTTGCAGGGTCAGCTCTCTTACTTTATGACTACTGACATGTAAAATAAAACACAGTGACCAGAACGCTTTTGAAATTAAGTCAGATTTTATTGTATAATGGACTTTTATCAGAGTGGGGAAAAAACCAGGGCTCATAAACCCAACTGCTAGTTAGTGGTTACAGAAAGAAAGTCAATCTGCAATTAAACTATAATGGTGGTACATTAAATAGGAATGAATAATGGTAGCTAAACTTACTTAATTAAAGCTGAAAATATTTAAAATATCAGTAACAGTTTTTTTATACTGAAACCATATGATGAGTTTTGGCTTGATTACTCTCAGAAGGCCCGCTGCTGTACAGCCCTTTGGGCAAAACACCTGCTAAGATCTATATGCTTATAAAGAGAGATTACAGACACATTTTAAAGCTGATAAAGACTGTCTGGATTCAGGCAACGATTACACAGCCATTGCCCAGTCCTGTGAGATACAGCATGCATTATCTTTTGATGGGGTGTGCCTCTTTGTGGAAAAATACTGTTTGGATTAAATATTTGTTTACATGGATTACTGGACACAATTATGGCTCAGGAAAACTTTTCTTGATAATTACGTTCTTGGATTTTCATGTAATGGTCATGTCTTGGCATGGAAGGTAGCGAGTATACTTGAAACCGTGTTCTGTGATCTCAGCTGTATCACCTTATTAGACCGTACACTGCCTGAGGCCAGAAACCCTGACTGTCTGCTGTCAATTATTTATGCACACTCTGAGGCACTGAGAGAGTAACCTAGTTCACCTAGCAGAGGATCCTCCTCACATGTCCACCAGTACAGGCAATGAGGAGGTCTGGGCTGATCTGCTCTTGAGCACTGCTGCTAGGACAATGTATACCCTACATGGCCACACCACGGCCTGCACCACCAGCACTTACCTTCACCTGTGACGTGCTTCTTCAGATATTCTGCAGCACAGGTGAGATATTCAGCCATCTTGTTCACTAGGCTGACTACCCCATCACACGAACAAGGCACAAGAGAGGACAGCACACCATGCTCCGGCTCCAGAAGGGCTAAGCGCTTGATTGGAGCCAGAGTCTGCCTTGCACCTACAACAACAAACGAAAACCAGTGTTGGTAGTAGACAAGCACAGCCACAGCAGCTATACCTATGTTTTCACTCTGGCTTTCACCTGCAGCTGCAGACCTTCCTTCAGCAAAACCAGCTGAACACCAAACCCTGGGACGCCAAGCACTGCCTAGCAAGACTCCCTGGAGCCGACTGTGACAGACTCTGGCTACAACTTATGCTACTAAGAACGGCAAAAGTATTTTGTATTGAACAACACTTCTTGAATAAAATTCCTGGCCTGGCCAGGAATATGGTCACATAACCATACAAATACCATGCTTCCTGAAATGGTGCCTTGGAGGCAGCTTTTGGTTTGCACAAACCCACATCTTTAAACGCTGGAAAGGCACTCAAAAATACTTTCAAAGCCAAAAGGTCTGATTTTCTTTTTCTGACATAACTGTAGAGTATCCCTATGTATGGACATCCCTGTAATAGTCTGGAAGCACCCTGCAGTCTGCAGTGTGAACATGGATAGAATAACCTCAGATGCAGTGTAGACATAGCCAGCGTATCTGCTTCATTCTCTAGGCTCAAGTTAGCATTTCTTGAAGCAGCAGCAAGGTATCAATTACATTGCATCAAAGAAGGAAAATGTTGCCAGTCTAATCTGTACCAGTGAAACCCAGAGAGCACAGCCAGTTTTGGGTCCCCCAGTTTAAGAAGGACAGCAAGTCCAGCAGAGAGCTACCAAGATGATCAGGGGACTGGAGCATCTCCCTTATGAGGAAAGGCTGGGAGACCTGGGTTTGTTCAGCCTGGAGAAGAGAAGACTGAGGGGGCACCTCATAGTATTGATGAGATGTATAAGTATCTGAAGGGTGTGTGTCAGGAGGATGGAACTGGACTCTTTTCAGTGGTGCCCGATGACAGGACAAGGGGCAACGGGCACAAGTTGGAACACAGGAAGTTCCACCTGAATATGAGGAAAAACTCCTTTGCTGTGCGGGTGCCAGAGCAGCGGCCCAGGCTGCCCAGAGAGGCTGTGGAGTCTCCTTCCCTGGAGCCATTCACACCCCGCCTGGACGCGGTCCTGTGCCCCCTGCTCTGGGTGTGCTGCTCACGCAGGGGGGTTGGACAGGATGATCTCTGGAGGTCCCTTCCAACCCCTACCGTTCTGTGATTCTGTGATTCTGTGGAAAGTGCTACAAAATGTCAGGAATGTTGCAACTTCTCTAAAAGCCTTCTCAGTTAGCAAAATCTGATTGATTGAAGTGTTTCCTTGAAGAAATGAAATGGATGACCGGGAAGCACTTTCCTTTCATCATACATACTTCAGAAGAATGATGCTGGGAGAATAGTACCTTCTCATCCTCTGTTGAAGCACATCTCAATTTTTTTTTCCAAAAATACATATAACCGGATGCTAGTTTTGAAAATGTCATCATGCCCCAGGATTGCTTTCATAAATATGAGGAATTGTAGCCATTGCCAAGATGTGCTTCATTCCTATTTTTGGGCATACTTTGGAAGCTCATACTTAAGCAACACTCGCTGCACTCAAGGGAAGTTGTGCTTAGGTAAGGACTGACACAGCCTCATCATAACAGGATTTTCTGGATTTCTGAATCTCAACCCAAGTCTACAGCTAAAGTTTTGAAACTAGTCCTTAGACTTATAATGGTCTACAGCAAAACCACAGAGATGAATAAAAGTGAACTGTGGGTGGAAAATCAAACTCTATGTTGAAATTTTAGATGTTGTCATTCAGGTCCATCTCAAATTTAAATCTGTAGTTCAGATGACTGGTTCTACTGCTCTTACTCCTCCTTTACCACATAGCTTTGTGACAGAAAGTGGGATACAAGTTCTCCTACATCCAGTACCAGATGTTTAAAGCATTTAAGACAAAAGAACACTGCCATTCTCATACACATAAAGAAGCATGTATTTTTACACTTCAGAAAATGAGAGAGTATATATGAAGATAGGAAATCAGTTCATTTTAATTGCAACCAACAAATCAGAGACCACACACATACCATTAAATTCACAGTATGAGGACCCTGTGTGCGGAGACCCCAGCAGAGGTCTGACGGCCTGTGCTGGAGGCCAGTACTGATGTGGTGTAGCCATGTAACCTTTGATCAGACGGCTGCAAAAAGCTGGTGGGTAAGAAAGAGCTGCAAGAAGCCCCGCTGGAGGCCTCCCCCCTTCACTTGGGAGCTCCATTTAAGCTCCAGCTCTCGCCCTGGGTCTCTCCCTGCCTGAGGTACACGGCGGCTGTGCCGGAGCCCAAGTCACGCACCTCACTGAGTCAGACACCTGCCTTGGACCTGGGACCTGCCTGGTGACTGCAGACCTGTCTGGGAGCCGCCGGGCTGCTGGCTGGCCCCAGCACTGCCAGGGGAGCATCCTGCTCGCCTTGCTCCCAGACGGGTCACAGCGAGGCCCCTGCCCTGCCTTGCCTTGTTGTCTCCCTCGGCCGGTGGCTTGCCTCCCCTCACGGAGCAGCTGCAGTCCTCCCAGCAGTGATCCCTCTGCGGTTCACGGGATCCGACGTGAACCTAGAAGAACATCTGCTTGATACCACGATCCTTGAATAAAGGTTACATTGTTGAGACCTAAGAATGAAGAATGTTGTTTTATTAAACAAAACAAGCTACTGGTCTCTAAATTGATATTATTTTAGCTGGAGTTGTAATGTCTTTTCCTTCCCAAAGGATCGGGCTATAGATTGGCATTTAAACTAGTCTAAAATCAGCCAACATGTTTAACGTCGGCAGGTATCTAAACTGAACGAACTTGAACTCTGGTCATAGATGACGTTTGGCTAACCTCTCTCACTTCTATACATTCTCAGTTTCCTCTGAGTGTCTGTCGTGACATCCATCAGAGTGAACACAGGGGAAGGTTCAGCCGTCCCCTGCAAAGACGGCCGCGCGCCATGCTGGGGGCAGGGCTTTGCATCTGTTGTCACTCTGAGCACTCGTACGCTTGCTCGCTTATGCACTGGGCATTCGTTCTGGAAAATCCATAGCTCAGGATACTTTTGTACGCAGAAATACCCATATGCAAAAATTTTTATTTCAACAAGAATTTACTTCTAAATAGGCTACTGATTGTCTTTAAATGCTGGCAATGAATGCAAGAATGTTTCTGCTATGAGTCACACAATATTAAAAAAGAGGGAATTCATAATTGAGGCATCACGGACTATGGTTACTCAGTTAAAAGCAGATTTAAAGAGAGTCCACTTCTGCTGCTATAAATTTGCATGATATTACTTGGGATTTTATAGGAAAAAAAAGTTATATTGTTGCCTATATTATGACATATTTTTCTTGATTTGTCTATAGTGAAATAGTCCCCTGGACCTGCAATGTGGGTAAGTGAGTTCTCTCAGTGGAAAGATAGAGGCTCCAAAAGGGGAACAAAACCCCTATTCATAACTTGTCTCTAAGAAATTTTGTCTGTTCAAAGTGCCTGTGTATCAAATCTGTGCATTCACGTCTCTAACCATTTCCATGCTAGAATGTAGAAATGGCGAAGTACCTAAAATTTTTATTAAAGTACTGCTGAATTGGCACCTAAATGTTGTTTTATGAACGTCCTAACTGCAACTTTATGGATTAGGGCAAATGGATATCAAATTCCTTATATACATGTGTCAAAAGGCATCTCCAAACATCAAATAAATTAGTGGCTGTAGAATTTCTTGTGAAGTAAACTGAAGATATACATGGATTCAGTAAATACCAAAGAAAAGTTAGAAGTTGTTCTGAATAATTCTTTGAAACGGGTTGGTTTTTTTTAATTAACTGTGTGTGTGTATACGTTTATATAACAATTTATAATTTAAGTTCTGACAATTATATTACATTTTAATTCTAAGAAACTTTTACTCATTTGTATTATTTCAAATAATTATTGTTTCCACATACTTAGTTTGAAAGATCCCGTCAGTACACATCACATCACTACCTCAACCTCTTCCTGCAAATAAAAAAAACCTGAAAATGGCAAGCCCGATCCCTGACACTGGTCAGAGCCACAGGATCTGAATCCAACCTTAGTTTTCAAAAATTGCCTGAATTTGAGTTGCTTGGATTCATGTGGGTTTGCTGTTGTTTCCCAGTTAGATAACTATATGTGACTAAGTGCTTTGTTTTCTTGACAGAGTGAGCTCTCTGTTGATCATTAAAACACTATGAATTCAACCACATTTAATTTAAACAGTCCACCTTAGAACCCACAAGATACATATACACAAAAACAACCTCGCTGCCTTCCCCCTAATCCACCTTACTTTTCCCACTGTTTTACTCGATTTACAGTGCTATTATTTTCAGAGCTGTGTTCATGGCTATTCTCTCATTTCAATTTTCATTCTAAAATGGTATAATTGACTCCTGGTTGGCAGATCTGGACAGGCCATCACTTTAACCATAGGAAAACAGGGAGAACTGGTGCACCCTCTGTATCCTTAGCAGCAACCTTCACGCTCCCTTGTATCCGCTGGTGCAGAGGTACCAAAAAGCGTGACTCAGCCTCTCTCACAGGAGACAGAGCGAGCCAGTTGCAATGACTCCACCGCGTTGCACAAGAGGTCTGCAGGAATTGTGGCTGCTGCTTTAGTCCCTGACGCTGCAGATCCACATCTTTTCCCAGGTGAGGCACAGGAGGTCAAGACTTCGGGGGGCGGGGAGAATGTCTGAACCTCTTTTTCCAAACCCTCCGTAGTCCTCGTGCTCAGAGTGGGCGACAGTTCTGAACTG
This sequence comes from Anhinga rufa, assembly GCA_013400875.1. Lineage (NCBI taxonomy): Eukaryota > Metazoa > Chordata > Aves > Suliformes > Anhingidae > Anhinga > Anhinga rufa. The sequence continues at coordinate 14,426 of VZTV01070515.1, read as the reverse complement.
CAAAGCAATTTAGTGAAAACGCGCCCTTGTGCAGCGTAGACCCACGATAGCGGGTATTTGGTCAAAGCTGCTGATGGCTGTGGCAAGTACAGTCTGCTTTAAACTGCACATCTGGCAGCACCAGCCCAGATACAGAGATGCTAAACTATTCTAGATGAGGACAGTAATTTACTTTCTTCAGGGTAAAAAATAAAGTAATCCCTGACTTGTTCTTTTTTCCTAGAACACAGACGAATACTTACATTTTTTTTCATATGCATACTCCTTTACAGAAATTCCCCCAAAACACCAACCGATATTTGCATCCAGACCAAACCGGTAGGTTTCTACATGAGAAGGTTGGACAGCCAAGCAAAAAATATGGTCTACAACAACTGCTGGCTTGGCTTCTTTCTTTTGCTGCACAGCGTTATCAGTAATAGATACCGTCGGCAAAGTTTCAGCTACGTGCCTTCGGACGGGAATACTTGCGAAGATCTTCCAGGAAAGTTTTACCACGAGAGGGAGCTCTCAAGCAGCCAGACAAGTTGCGGGGTTTTGGTGGTTTGGTTTTGTTTTGTGGTTTGTTTTTTTTTTTTCAAACTGCAGAGGAAAAGCGCGTCAAAATTAAGCAACAGCCAAAAAATTCAGTCAGCTTAATCCCCAAATGTAAATGCATACAATTCTTTATGCAAAAAGCATTTTAAACTATATGTCTGTAGCTTTACGTATGCATTAAACTATATGTATGTAAGGAAAACTTTCTTTGAGGAAGAGCCCTGCAGCTTCTTCTTACCTGAGAAAACCTTTCTTGATCAATACTGGTAATGTAGGAGTTACTCAAGACACAAATGACTGCTGAATCTCGTCCTATCTAGAGCAGGGTTTGCCTTACAGGAAAAAAAAAAGCAAGCCAAACCAGAGACCAGCAAACCAGATCATACATGTTTTTCCCTTTCCCTTTCCCTTCTAATTCCCACACGGTCAGAAGTGGGTTGCTGTGTGTGAACGTGGGCAGAGCCTGTTGCTGCACTAGTGTCACTGTGACGAAAATCAACACGCTACCTGGTTTGGAAAGTTGTTTCTAGGTAATGAGAAGGATACCATTCTGCATGGCTTTTCACATTCTTCAGCGCATTCACTGTCTTGCAAACTTCCTGCAGATAATGAAAATGCCACGACTTGTTTTGCAAGAACAGAGATTTTGCCAGTCCAAGGCCAAAATACATCCAGCTACACGTCCCTTGATACCGCTGAGCAGTACACTCTGTGCTCACACAGTTTTTACTTTTCAGGTCAGATGAATCAAGTATTTTGGATCCTTTCCTAGTTCTTTCGTACTGCTGTTACAAACAGTAGCATGACAATACAAAGGTAATTGTATCCATATTGAAATAGTTCTCTAAGGCATTTTAGCTAAAAGTGTAATCAGTTTCTTAAGTTTAACAATTTAGAAAATTTTGTATTGATGGACTATTACGTCGAGCTACTGCATGCCAAATTTTTCCAGCATGACACAAAATCGTTACACAGCAACATTATACAAAGGTTTTACACAGACCACTGGCGTATCATATTCCACCACAGAAATTTAAAGATAGAAAAGCATAATTGATCAAGGTCTAGCAAACTAACCTGCTGCACAAGACACATGCAACCAATCGCTCGACAAACCACAAATACTTCTACCACTAGAGACAAACATCTCCGCCACTGTACAAAAATGACATAAAGGATGCTAAGTTATGTAGCAATGCTTTGAGTAATTACAGACGACAGGATAGACTAACCTGATAAAAGAGAAGGGGCCGCTTACACGTTAATTCTGACACCATTTTCCTGACCGGTTATTACCATTTGTCCTTACCCATAGTTTTTCATTTGTTCTTCCTTCTCTGTATCACATATATCAAGAAAATTAGCAAATGAATCATAAAAAAAAATTATCAGGATGAATGATTTAATTGCAGTACATACATGTTAAAATGGATTTGTCAATAAAGAACAAATTAATGCCTTGGAATAATCCAGTAACCAGGCTCAGTCTGACCCCCCTCGCGCCCCATTTCTGTAACCAAATCGACTCAGTCTGTACAAGAAAAATACCAGGCTACTAATTTCAACTTCTGTTTTATAAATAAGCACATGAAAGAGATCTAGATTAAATATGTGATTTCAAGAACATCCACGGCACAAGCCAAAACGTAGCAGAGTTCACCAAGTGCATTTTTAATACAATTATGTCTAATTTCATCTTTAAGGCCTTGTGAGAAAAATGGGCAATACTTCTGCTAGCTTGCTACATATATTGCAACATCATCAGAACTTTCCTTTGCAAATTAATTTATATTCATTTATATTGATTTATATTCAGAAGATGTTATTCATTGTTATTATTTGTTATTTCATTAATCTGATATTCTTCATTCAAAATTCAAAGGAATTCAAACCAGTGATAAATTGAAAGGATACACATCATCCTTTTACAATTAGTGTGAGAAAAGATGCAAAATCAATACCTATATGACATGACACGGGTAACAAAAAACCGCCACGTTTCTGCTTAAAGTAGCACAATATGACACTGTTATACCTCCTGACAGGATTAAGAAAACCCTCCATGTACTGATCTCCAACCTATAGCAAAAAAAAAAAAAAGCCTGTGGTCGTTCCAGAATACACTAAGAGGAGGTGGCATATGATTGAAGGACACCGCACCTGAGACGCAATCTGAACATTTGCTTCCAGCTACCCAGGCTGGAACACGATGTGGAAGTGCCGTCCCGGCTGCCGAGGAATCTGACAGGAACGTAAGGACAACTTTCTCACAGATTTCCTCAGTGTCAGCTTAGGGTACGTCAAGCATAATTTACGGGAACTTGCTGAGTGACTCATGTTTAAATTCACTCTGTTTTTATTAGTATGGCCTGCACTTGCTTTTTGCGATAAAGAGAGCTTTCAGTCAGAGGGTTTTTAAGGGATTGTTATGGTTCTTTCTGTGACGGGGTTACACCTTCTCTATAGGAAGGATTTTTTGTAAGGCAAGTCAGTCTGTGGAAGGAGCTTTCTGCTGGAAGGACTGACAGACCTGCTACCAAAGTTCGGTAACTGGGTTGCACGACGTCTCAGCCTGTTAAAGCTACGGCTAGGAAAGGAAAGAGGGTAGAAGCAGAGACTGGAGCGCAGTACGCGCTTTCTTATCAGCCAAAGGAATGAAGAGCACGGCATTCTCCCTCCCCAGCCTCTTTCTCTGTACGATCCTTGCCTTTTTCAGAACAGGACGTTACATGCGATAATTGTGCAGCGCACTTGGACGGGATGGGGGCGTAGGAACAGGTTTGGTGTGCGATTCCAGTCGGAAACGCGCCTCACTGGATTAGTGTCGTTTACCTCAGGTCCTGCTGAAATCGCTCAGGTTGCTAGCAAGTCAGATTGAGAAGCCTGAAGGAAATTTTGGTTCTGCATTCAATTACGGAGCTTAATTGCTCTACAAAATATTATGCATTCTACAAATACACAAGAGCAGTGGATTTACGCTCATGTGCTTGCATATCAAAAAGAAGATTGCATTCCAAAGAAAGCAATCTCCTTAACTGAGACTAAGAGGCTTTAGAAGATCTTCGGCTTGAATGAAAATGCCTACCTTTTGGAGCCCAGCCCACATCCCGAAGTGTAAAGTCCACTAGCACTTTGTGAGAACATCTAATAGCAAACCCATGTCCTTTGCCCCAGCTGGAGGACCGCTCTAGATTCAGCGTTAGGGTGCAACACCTGCCTTGCCAAAAAAAGAAACGAGTATCCAGAAGCTCTATTTGCCAACTCAAAATGCCATTTGTTTGCAGAGGAAGAAGTGAACCAACACTTATTGATCCCACAAAAAGAAATAATAATTCTGTTCAGTGCTAGGATGTCAGAGGAAATTGCCTCGATCTGATCAGAACACCTCGGCAATAAAAAGGCTACCAATTTTCTAGTGTTGTATCAGCATCCCTGCAGTATAAAGGCACTAGCGCTGGCAGGTAGTAACAGGATGAATACACAAGTCTAATCCTCTGATTTTACAGCAAGGCAATTATTTTCTCCTGTATTTTCTAAGAAAACATTTATTACATGAAATGGAAAAAAAAAAAAAAGAAAAGCCGCATATCCCAGCGTGGCTTTTTGCCCTTAACATAGCTTTGCGATGTCGTCTTTGGGTTGACAAAATAGTTCCAACATTTCAAGTGTGTGTCTTGTTATGCTTTACCCTCCTCCTCAGCTTCAGCGCTTTTCACGGCAATTAGATTACCTAATCAGTATACTTGCTTTGAATCAAGAGAAATTCAGAAAAGCTACTGCCGTGAGCTTTACCCCCTCTTTTTGCTTAGGATTTCCTGTCTTAAGAGATTGACATTAACTTGGACTACAATGAAAGGTGAATTTTTAAATTCCTTGTGGTTTTTTTTTTCAGGAAGTTTGGTGGACTGAAACTGTTTACAGCTCTTGATGCTCCAAGAGTCCAGTATCATCTACTCAGTTATCTTCTATTTAGCCAATCTTATTAGATCAACAGTCGCTCTTAAAACTTTCACAGCAAGAAATTTACTTTTTAAATTTAAGGACACCAGTGAATCAGATTATAGTGCACTGAAAATAATTTAACAATGCAGTTTTATTTTCCCGATATTTATTTTTCCATTTCCAGCAGTTTCTTGAGTCCCATTTTCAATAAAAGCGATGAGCAATTCCATACCAAGTTTTCATGATCTATCTTCGCAAATGGCATTGCACACACAGGACAAGAACTATTCAGCTCCACCCAAAATTACAGTTCTTTATATGTGCACATGAAAATCCATTGTGAAAACACAATGAGCAGTTCCTAAACTTTTTGTAAAATTATAATAAGCTCCAAGTAAAATGCCTGTGCTTCTGTTTCAAAGGCATCTATAATCTTTTTAACCATCTTCATTATTGAAATGCCTAGCGACGATCAAGCATAGGATCCCAGATTTGCCCCATCACACCAACACCAACAAAAGGCTGTTTGTGGTCTCGCCTTCTGCTATGCCTGTGGACAGAGATCTCTTTTTCCACCAGATCAATTCCCTGAACTAGCCCTCTGCAAGGTCACGCAGATGTCAGCGCGCGACACAGAACAGAAGCGCAGAATTCCTGCAGACAGGATTTGTGAGAAGCAGGCAAGTAGGACCGCTGTAGCACCAGTTTAGCTTGGTTTACACTGCTGTGAAACTGCAATTTGCAGGTGTGGTTCCTCAGTCAGTTTATACCTGTCTAAATCCTGCAGCCAAATGAAGGGAGTACCTCACTTTCCTGCAGTCTCACCCTTGCCCAGCGTTAGGACTAATGAGGCAGGCGAGACAGCCAGACTGTGCTGCCTTGAAACTAAGCTGAGCTTTCATGACACAGCAGCTGTCATCGGAAGAGGTCCCACCAGCCCTCGTCTGCCCCCATCTAGCTTCTGGCTGTCTCCTTCTACTTTCCCTGTGCCAATTCTGGCACTTGCTTAACCCCAGAGTGAGGCAATTTAGCAATATGAATCAGCAAAAAGCTGCCTCTGTGGGGAAAAAAGGGAGAAAAATAAAGAAAAAATGTATCTCCCTGAACTGTTTAATCACCAGCTCTAGTGCAGGAAAGGGAAGGATTGTATACATGACAGCAGGGGAAGAAAAGGACCGCCTGTACCAACAGCAGCTTGCAGTTTGGTGTAACATGAATCCTCCCAGCATCAGAGAGGCAGCAGGCCAACATCACCGCCCGCTGCCATTCCCAGGGGATGTTATACCTCCCATCTCCTGAGTCCGTGCTTCTGCCCTTCGGACCTGTGAGCCAGCCCAACTCACTGATAGCAACTCTGTATTTAGCCGGGTCAATCAGCCCAAAGCGGTCAGCGCAGGACCCGGCCCAGGAGGCAAGGCTGGGACCGAGCAGAGCAGCTTGGGCGTGAGGAGGAGGAGGAGGAAAGTGACATCGCTCTCCCTTCCTTTTTCCACATGTGAAACCCACGATCGATGGTGCTTCCAGAGGCCTGAGAGGCCACGCAACCACACCGCTGGGACAAGGCGAGGGAGGGAGCAGGACAGGACCGCTTCCTCCCCGACATCAAGGGGATCTCACCCGGCTTAAACCGACCCTGCAACCGTGCCTCGAGCCACAGGCCCGAGGATCTCTGGTTTTAAACGTAGCCGGCTCCCGGTGGCCTGCAGCTGGGCTGGCCGCGCCCCGCCCGCCGGGCGGGCTCCGGGGGACCCCCACCCCAAGCAGGGCAGGGCAGGGCGGGGGGCCCGCCGCGCTCCGCTTCCCGCCCCGCCGCCGCTCACCCAGCCTCCTTCCCGCCGCCCCG
>VZTV01070506.1:0-20395 GCA_013400875.1 Anhinga rufa | reverse complement strand
TTCCCTCAACCTGCTGGCTATGCATTACCAACACAGCCTTGTATGCAGTTGGTGCACAGGCTTGCTGCTCATTCCTCTTTTTTCATTTTCTTGTCCACCAGGGCTCTGGGGTCCTATTTCTCAAGATGCCTTCTAGCTGGTGAGCACTATCCTGTACTGTTGTGTGGTGTTGCTCCATCCCAGGTACAGGACTCTTCATTTGCCTTTGAATTTTGTGAGGTTCCTGTCAGGTCCTTTATCCGTCTTGTCTGGGTGCCTCTTAGCAGCAGCCCTGCCCTCCAGTGTATTGACTTTGGACTTTGAACGACTGACCATGACTCCAGCAAGTTTTCCAGCCACCTTTGTAATTTCTTTCTGCAATCCATGTTGGCCTGGTTTGGCTACGAAGATACTTTTGAGATGCTGTGTTGAAAGTGATGCTACGGTCAAGGAAAGGAAATGCATACTGCTCTCCCCTTTTCCACCAAGACAGACATCTCCTCATGGGGGAAATCAGGTTAATCAAACAGTTAGTCCTTTTTGGATCCATTCTAGCTGTTCCCAACCTTTCTTATCCATCAGGTGCTTGAAAGTGGATTCAAGAAGGATTTGCTTCTTGGTCATCATGGGCAGTGAGGTTAGGCTGCTGTTCCAGCCTGTAGCTTTCTGGATCCTCCTTGTTGCTTATCTAGAACACGCATATGACATTTGTTCTTTACCAGTCATCAGGAGCCTCCCCAAGTTGCCATGACCTTTCGAAGGTGATAGAGAACAAACAGCCTGGTAATGGTGTTGACTGGCTCCTTCAGCATGCTCAGATGCATCCTGTGTCATCTCATGGCCCGGCCTATGTCAAGTTTACTTTATTGGTCCTTAACTCTGACTTCCTCTACTGTGATACTTCACTGCCCCACACCCTGCTATTAGCTTCGGGAGCTGGAAGGCCTGTGAACAGACCTTGCCAGTGAAGTCTGAGGCAAAAAAGGCATCAAGTACCTTGGTCTTCTCCATGTCCTTGGGCACTAGATCCCCTACCCCACTGGGAGCAGCGGGCCTACATTTGCTTAATTCTTTATTTTATTGCCAGTGTATTTATAAAGGCTCTTGTTTCCCTTCATAACGCTTGCTAGTTTCAAGTCTAGCTGAACTTGCTTTCCCAATTCCATCCTTGCATGCTTGGGAGATTCCTGCTGGGTAGCCCACCCATGTTCCATGTTCCAAACCTTCACTTTTTGTGCTTGAGTTGAAGCGGAGGTTGCCATTCAGGCAAACTGGCACTCTGCCATGCCTGCTCGATGTTTGGCTTCCCACGGGATCCTGACTTTGAGTTCCTTGAACACGCCGTAGTCTGTTCTCCTGAAGTCCAACATCTGCTATTTTCCTTCCTCAGTTTTCTTAGTGTCTTAAATTCTACCATCGCACAGTTGCTTCAGCCAAGGCTGCCACAGACTTTGTCATCCCTGGCCAGTTCTTTCTTGTTTGTGAGTAATAGATCAGAGTGCCTTCCTGAATGGGCTTGTTGCTCACTTGGGTCAAATGTTCTTGATGGTCAGGTATCTCCTGGATTGCTTGTAGCCTGCCAGGTTGCTCTTCATGAATATGTAGGAATGGTTAAACTATTTACTAGATGTTCACTATCATTAACTCCCTGCTGACAATGTCAACTTTAATGTCATACTGAATTAACTGTACTTCTGATCCTTTTTTTTCCTGTGTTCAGATCTGAGATCCCCTTTAATGCATCTCTTGAGATCAAATTCCACAGTCTTTGACCGTAAACAGGGATTTCACAATGTACACCTCTACTTCACTCTGAATATAAGCATCCACAGCCTTCATGCAATTTCATGCTCTTCCCTGGTAGAGGTCTTGCTCCAGCCAACCTGTTCTGCTTTGTTTTGTTGTTCCTCTAAGCATGTGTGGGGGCAGCGTCAAAGCTTGTCACGCTTAAGAAAGATTACCTCCAGTATTATGGATTCCATTCATTGCTCCCACTATCTTTTGTCCTTGTAATGAGAACAGATTTTTAAAATGCATTTAGCCAGGAATGCATTCACTAGCATACTGCATTTACAAAATTAAAGAGTCTAGGACCTTGCATTTTTTTACGATTTATCAGAGGTCAGAATTTCACTGGTTTCACTTGCAAATTCCCACAACTGCCAACAAGAAAAAATACTGAAAGACAGACCTTATCTGCAGAATATTGCACCAGAGGATACTTCAAGAGAGCATTGTAAACCTAATTTTAAAATGTGTGAACACTGAAAAGCACTTTGAGATGGCCAGCAGTTACATAAACATGTAAACTTGGATTAATATTTCATATGGAATGAATGATTAGTTCTGAAGTCATATCCCTACATGATCTGAAGTTGTACATGAAGGTTACTGAGTTATATTCCTTGCTGTTTGCCTGCTGTTGAACCCTCCAGGTGCGTAGGAGCAGGCTGCACCTGCAGTGCTTTTGTGTGTACAAGGTACTTCACACTCCTGCGTTATCTATGGAGTGTCAGTGGATCCTGGCAGCACAGCAGGTGGCAATGAATAATTGTCTGAAAATTGAAGATAGGTCTCTCTGGTTCTTTTCATTACCAGCGTCTTCCTGTGAGCCTGTGAATGATTATTGAAGGTGTGAAATGAGAGTCAGCAAAATCCAAAAGACATTTCAGTTGTTAGAGCTAAAGGTAAATGGTTTCTAAACAGTAATGAAAGGGGCTGTTAGTAGTTACTGCAGATTTCTGGAATTACCAAGAAGGCTCTAAACATTTTAATAAAAATAGCTTATTTTTATTGTGTATTTATTTTAATACATGCATTATCACAACTTTTATTTGATTTGTTTTAGATGAGAAGATTGTGGAAAAAATCCGAGCTTTACAAATGAAAGCTGAAGACTATGAGCTTGTTAAGGTGATCGGAAGAGGGGCTTTTGGAGAAGTGCAGCTGGTAAGAATGTAATGATTTAATGATTAGACAGATTTACGGCTCTAGCCAAAACCTTCCCCAGTCTTGCATGCTTTATATCTAAAAATGCATTCATAATAAGTGTTGTTTTCATTGTATCATGAGGTCATTTCTGTGGATAGTAAACCGTACATCTGGGTTTAAAACATTATGGATAAGAAGGGAAGGACTTAGGAAACAGTTTGCTATCCTTTGATCAAAATGGAAAAGGCAGTTCATGGCACTTCAAAATTTTCTTGGCCACAAGCATCATTGTGTAATAATATCTGAAACCTTCCTAGGAAAGAGCAAGCTAATAGTGCAACAAAAAAAATTTGTTTTGCTCTTACAGTTATGATACTTGCATTGTATTTAACTAATATGACTCACATAAGATTTTTTTTAAGATGCTTTTCTTAACTGTTCACTTAACATTGTATTCTATGTAATATTTAATGTAAGAATGGGATTTATTTTAAAATTTATATTGCAGAAAAATTCTATTTAAAAAAAGAAAGCAATCAAAATACAAAAAGTAACTTAGTATATCATGTATAGTCTGCCTTTCATTTAATTTTGATTTTTCCTGGACTTCCAAGTCATGCTGTGTGATAAATAGCACAAAAATGTGAGCATATGTATGAGATGGATTGATACGTTACTTCTGAAAAACTCTATGGATGTAAGCACCAAATAGAATCTGAGAATACAGACACCAGGGCAGGTTATCACGACCTAACAGAAAACTGCCTATCAGCTGATCCATGACAATTTTCTGTGTAAGCATTTTTAGAGGAAGAGAGATGTGAAGCAAGTCAGTGGAAAGGGGAGCAACTAATTTGCAGCAACTGAAGCTCGTTATCTTGTTACCACAAGGAAAAAAAAATTACCCTTTTGCTTGTGCCTTTTGACATGGAACTGACATTTTCCCGTTTTGTGCTAATTTTGCAATAGGAAGCTGGGAAAATCATATTGCCTTGTAACATACAGCAATTTTGGAAAATAAAAAGATGTTTTGGAGTTTTGTTGAGGAATGTGGCAAGATCTTAGCTCTGAAGTGCTTATAGGAGGTACACAATGTATAATAGCAATAAAGTTATTATTTATTTATAAAATTATTTGTATTTTCCATATTAGTATTGGTGAAATTGATTGGAACTGTGGGGGAAAAAACCCTTTGACTAGTGTAACACTATTTGCATGACTCATGGGTAATTTGCAAATGTAAATATAATTCATGTGGCAGTTAACATTTAATGAGCAACTTTTATTGATTTATTTAGTTTTTTTAAGGCCCTTCATCCACGCATGGCAACATGAGAATGTAGCTCCCCCTTCCCTATTTTTTTCTGGGTCATTTGCACTATGTTTTATCCAGAAGAATTTATGAAGTATGGAGAGGAGTATTTCCAAAGATCCCCATTTTTGAACAAGGCTTTAAAGAATTAATATGTATGTTGTATATGCGTTTATATCCTTGCTGGCAAGAGATAAAAACCAAAACCATCAGCAGAACCTTACTTATTTGAGAAGGGGCGGCTGCAGGGAGCTTTGTAAGGAAGCAGTCTACTCTGTCTTTTCACTGACTGTCATGTTAAATGGTTTGTTTTAAAGTCTGCTGTTAGATATTTTTATCATTATATATATCCACTTAGGGTAGCTAGTAGAGATGCTCCCTTTTCATGCACTTGCAGGGGAAGTCAGTGAAGAATCAGGTTGTAAGGAGCAGAGTTCCTTGTCCGTTTGTTGGAGGAGGAGGATGAAAAAGAGAAGATCCCAATAACAGAAGTCACGTGCATTTTTTGGACGTTACACTGATAAATTTACTGGAAGCATCCAAGAGAATTGTATTTTCAATGAGCTTCCAAAATCAAAATACATTGTTTTCATATGTATATTTCTAAGAACTTAAGCATTTTTCTAAATATTTTTCAGTTTCTTTTTAACATTTCATTTTAAATATTAGGTTTTGTTTTGTTCTGGCTTAGAATGGAAACTTTCTTAATTCACTGTCATGCACAATTTAAATTCTAAAGTAGAGATGTTTTCACAGTGTATGTACTGCAGTTAGGTAGTTTGAGGGGTCTGAAGACAAACTTCACTTCTCATTCACCTCATCATTATAATGTAATGGTAAAATGTGTAGTAACTTGGTCATATGATGATGTTTTGGGTTTTTGTTGTTATGTGTTGTTTTTTTTTTGTTAAATAAGCCCTTCAAACCCCAAAATAAAAAAGCTAAGAGTGCTTGATACTAGATGGGAACTTTTGTGTCTTCATATAGAGCTCTTATGTACTTCATGGCAATTTAAAAAAAGACTCTCTTTCTGGAATGTAGAAATATAAGTAGCTATCATAACATTAATGTAGTTTTACAGTGTCGTGGTTTAGCCCCAGTCAGCAGCCAAGCACCACACAGCCGCTCGCTCACCCACCCCTGGTGGGACGTGGGAGAGAATCGGAAGAGTAAAAGTGAGAAAACTCATGAGTTGAGATAAAGACAGTTTAATAGGGAAAGAAAGAGCCGCGCACGCAAGCAAAGCAAAACAAGGCATTCATTCACTGCTTCCCATGGGCAGGCAGGAGCTCAGCCATCTCCAGGAAAGCAGGGCTCCATCACGCATAGTGGTTACTTGGGAAGACAAACGCCATCACTCCCAATGTCCCCCACTTCCTTCTTCTTCCCCCAGCTTTATATACTGAGCATGACATCATATGGTATGGAATATCCCTTGGGTCAGTTGGGGTCAGCTGTCCCGGCTGTGTCCCCTCCCAGCTTCCCGTGCACCCGGCACAGCATGGGGAGCTGAAAAAGTCCTTGACTAGTGTAAGCGCTACTGAGCAACAACCCAAACATCTCCGCATTGTCACCATTGCTTCAGCATAAATCCAAAACACAGCCCCATACTAGCTACTAGGAAGAAAATTAACTCTATCCCAGCTGAAACCAGGGCATACAGCTAAAAAGCAGTGGGTTAATAAATACAGCTGTAGATCTGAACTAATATTAGCTGGTGATGAGGGCATACATACCTAGATTTTTTACCTCACAAGGTATGATACAAGTTTAAACTATTGAGCTAAGCTACATCTATTTCTACTCCATTCAAAATGTTAACACCACAGTTGCAGATGATGGATTTGCAGTAATCAAAATATTTTGCAACACATTCTGCGATCAAAATAGAAATTTGCTTCAGTGGGGGCTAAATGAAGAAAGAACCATAAATAAAACATGATTAAGTACATGAGTTAAATTCATGAATGTCATGTTATCAGTGTGTGCCATTGTGCATAAATATTTGTAGCACAAATATTTATTAAATATTTGTAATATTTAAATACAAGAAACCAAAATATGAGGATGTTAACGTATAGCATAAAATAGTCAGCTATGACCTACTTAACTTAATTTTCTTTCCCCCAAGCTTTCTGCTACAGTACAGCATTTTCTTGTGAAAGAAGTGGTGTGGACACCCTCACTCCCCACGCTGCCTCCCCTACCCCACCCCCCGCAAAAAATCAGCCCAGTAAACAGTGATCAGATGACTCCAGAAGTATTAAACTCTGCTCTTGAGCCTCTGGCTTTCCTGGGTCTGTAGCAGTGGGGAAAGCTAAGAAAATAATTGCCAGCTACCAGATCACTGCTTCTCTTTAAGCACAAGTGACTGGTGTCTAGGGCAGACAGAAGAATTGAATTATGGTGCTTAATATGTTGTTTGTGGTTTATGCAGAAACAGTAATTTATGAAAGCACATCCTGAGTACCTCTTGTTTGTTTTCACTTGGGGAAAAATCCTCTTGATTTGAAATTGAAACGTATCCTCAGTTCCTTCTCCCAGGTCTAATCACAAAGTACTGTAACGTTGCAGTGACGCAGCACTTGATCATGTACTGGAATAGAAAACTAAAGCAAGGCTAACTCTTTCTGTATTTGGGTCATAAAGGATGGTCTGGGTGACATTCTTTACTAGTGATTTCTTCATGTTGCAAACCATCGGTTGTCATGGCCTATGTAAACAGGTGCTGGTTTTGTTTTTTCCATTAAGTGCTTTGTTTATTAGGTTTAGTTCCCCAGCCGCTGCTGATGTACACTTCTGTAATAATACAAATAAAGCAGTCGTGATTTATTACCTGAAGATTTGTCAGGACTTGAATTTTGGTACCCTATCTGTAGTAATTTCTTATGGCTCTATTAAGTGTTTTAGGATATTTGTAATTATTTCAAACCTTAGAGTTCATTTCACAACTCTAGGATCTTCATTTTCTTTTATCATAAAAGTGGTGGTACCATTATCAGTACTACTTATTCAGTCTGATAACTTCAAATGGATATGTTGTTTTCTTTGCCTACAGTTTTTCTTCAGATGTGAATGATGTAGAAATTATGGATGCATTTTGTGCGTACTTGTTTCTTGAAAGTCTTAGCTTGATGAAGCAGAGTAGAGGGAAATTCTTATTTCTTAACGCATTTTCGTAAGTTAAATGAGGCCATGTTACTCAGTGCTGATGGCACGAAGGGATTTTCCTACCTATTTTGAGAGTTACTCTGGTGAGCTGCAGTTTAAATTTGGCAGTTCATTTAAACAGTTGGAAGAAATTGAAACATCATGACAGTTTAATACATGAATAATCTGCTATATGAGCCAATATATTTATGCACAAATAAATACAGGTCTGGGTAAGAAGCACAGTGGCTAGCAGCTAAATAGGCTGTCCCCAGGGGCCATGGTTGTGATATGGGAAGTAATATCACCAGTAGGTCGGTTCACCTGTAAGGCATGCCAAGACACACTCAGCCTTTGGGTGTGCCAGTATACTAGCTGTTGCTTGATTTTTGTACAGAGAATGAACCTATCTTGAAATTTTCTCAAGAAATAATTTAGCCAACTAATAACCTATTAGCACTGCCTTAGAGAGGTCCACAGACTGTAATTTCTGGTCCCCATACTCCTGTTTACTTTGCTTGTCACGTGCATGAGCTCGCTTCAGGCCGTGCTGACTTTTTGAGACTCCCCTCCACCCCAAGTAGTGGGAGACAAATTATTCTCGTAAATAGAGGCAGGTCTACTAACTACACCCAGGCAAGAGCACACAGCAATCTTAGGAATTGTAAACTACTAAATACATTGCAGACCTTTATGTGAACTTTCACAGAAAATGTATCTTCAATTAAACAATATCTTTTTAAGGTTGCTGGTCTTCGTTTCTTTTGGGTTCGAGCAGGATTACAAAAGCTCTGCTTCATGGCATATAGTTTGTGGTATACCACTAAGGCTTTGTAAATAATCCCATGTGGGATTAGTAAATGGGAAAGAGGTAGTTTTCAAAATCCTTTTTTAGGACACCTTCACTAGCTGGTTAATTGGTAATGCCGTAAAATATACATGCTTGTAGAGTTGTTAGTGCATGTAGATAGCGTGTTTCTGTTTCGGTGTTTGGTTGGAGGTCTTTTGATCTAGTGTACAGAGGTTGTTAGTTAGTATTAAACTACGCAAGATGCTAATCCTAAAACTTTTGTACCTATGTCTTGAGAGCAAAAAGCCCCAATTTCAAGAACAGAAGTTCATAAATGATTTGGTTTCTGTTCATGTTCTCACTCTTCCCAAGATTTTCCCCCCTCACCACCTAATGCTTCTCCTGTTTCTACATATCATTCCTGTTGGCTTCAGCAACATTAAGGTTTCTAGCTCCTCAGGAGCAGGAGACTGATGCTCCCAGATTTGTGGACCAAATAGGTGCCTCTGTGAAGCTTTGCGCTGCAGACATAATGAACCTTAAACATTTACAGCTGTTCAGGAAAAGAATCTAATAGACATTCTTTCAAGTAGCATAATTAAACTTAGACATTGTGTAAAAGTAAGAACTTGGGGGATATGGTTTATTTTACTAAATGTGAGGTTTTAAAATGCACCAGAAAGTTCTAACTGTTCGGTTCTGATTTCAGAAATTAGTCCACTGAATTTTTTATTTTCATGTGAAAACAATAGACAGAAACTTCAGATGCAGTTAATTTCTTTTTTTTTCTGCTGACTTCACCTTACAGCTGAATACTTCTCACCTTGGTTTCTGCAAGAAACACTCAAGAATGTTAAAAAACTGGTCTTTTAGTAGTTGTTTCATAAAGTAGTATAAACCTAATGTTGTTTCATTAGTAGGGCAATGACTTCACAGTTTGTGCTTTAAGGATTTTGTTTCTTGTCCATAGTCAGATGAAGTTTTCCAAAATATTTTCAGATTTTGTCATCAAAGTTTTAATTGCAGTTGTCCAACAAGATTTGCTATTCTTTTTATACCATTTATAAATTAATTTACTAAGTTCTTAAGAAAATAAATAGGAGCAGTCATCTTTGTGGAAAATAAAAATTGGAAGAGGCTGAAGTGGGCTGCTTGCAGAATTTCTAGTGTGAATAAATGCAATGGATAGATGGTGTTCAGAATAAGAAAATTTAAACAGTTGCATTTTATTCCTCCTTACACGGTGGAGCTTTTGAAGGGGCAATATATAAGCATTTCCTTTTTCTTCTGTAAACAGAAATATTTAATCTCTTTTTCTGGTGTTCTGGGGGATTTCAAGTAGGCATGTTTACTCAGAAAACATGTTACAAAGAGCAGTCCAGTTCTTTAGAAAAAGGTGGTACTTTTCTCATTCTGAGTTTTGGGTTGTTTTTTTGTTTTGATTAGGTTTTGGCGGAATTTTCGGGGGAGTTGTTTTGGTTTTTTTTTTGTTGTTTTTTTAAAGCGGTTTCAGTTGGAGTAAGCAGACTTACAGCCGTGAGCTCTCATTTTTATGCTCATAGCCATAGTGAGGAAGAACATAGGCATGTATCAGTGCTTCTTCAACAAAACAGCTACCTCCTAAGAGCTCCCGCAGCCCTGAGGCACGTCCTTCTCGTGGCCCTGCAGCTCCTTTTCTGGGGTTGCATCTGCAGCAGTTGACCAGGCTGTGGCAGATCTTCCTTCATTTGGCATCCTTCTTGTTCTATCCCTGCTACGGTTTTTTTGGAGTAGCTGTTAGGTTTCTCCTTCCAGGTTTGGAAGTTCTCAAATCCTTACTGTGTAGAAAATTGAGTATAGGAAGACCTGGAGGCATCACATCCCAGAAAGCAGCATGCATGTAGGAGAAATATACTATGCTGGTATTCAATTTTTTTTACAAGGCATTTTTAAAAAGTGGTTTCTCTTTCTTAACCAACAGGTTCGCCATAAAATGACACAGAGGGTTTATGCAATGAAGCTACTTAGTAAATTTGAAATGATCAAGAGATCAGATTCGGCCTTTTTCTGGGAAGAAAGAGATATCATGGCCTTTGCCAACAGTCCATGGGTGGTTCAGGTAAGGAAGATGTGTAAGAGTAAAATAATAATAATAAAGCCATAAATCTTTCTTAGTCTTGAGCTGGTTTGAATTTACATCTAAACTCAAATAATTGTTTACGTTCTGATTTTACTTTTTAAAGATACATATTTACAGCAATTTCACAGTGTTTGTGTATTTGGCTGTTAGAAAGTAGATTAATTTACATTGGAGTCACTACAAATACATCATAAAACCAAATTAAACAGATTTTTGAAATATCCACACAATTATTTGGGATAATAGGGAGGTTACCTTTCCAACTAAGAAAAAAATCTGGATAGAAACAAACATCAACATTATTTCCAGTCTTTCCTCATGATACAGTCAGTTGATCACAGGCAATTAGTATTGAGTGCCTTAAGTAGTTACTGTCTTTCCAGCTGTGATTTGGTAGGTGGATGAGCGGACACTCCTGGTTTCCTGCAAGACAGGAGGTTGTAGCAGTGGTTTGCTTGAAACCATCTTCTCTCTAATGGTCAGTTACTGCATCTCAGCTCACAAGTAACATCCAAGTAATGGAGAGCTGACTTCTTCAGCTGGTCTTGGACGCTGTTGTTTGCAGCTGTCTCATGACATATATCATCATCATGTTGTAATATGAATTATACCTTTGGGAAGAATTAGTACTAAATACTGCAATTTGTTGTAACTGGTAAATTACACCAATTAATAAAATGAGTAGTGAAAGCATATGCTTAGTGAAATTGTTAAATAATTAATACATTTAAATGCTCTCACCAATACTGCCATGCTTCTGTATATTTAATAAGTAAAGATTGGCCATAAGCTTTCCATATATTCTTCATAACACTTTACCTCATGTGTGCAAGAAATGTTTTACAAGTTTGTTTTTTTAACTTAGACGTTTTGCTCTTCTGAGCATATTCTGTGTTCTTGCCTATATTCAGCAGAAATACTGAACCAAATAGGTGAATTTTTATTTATTTCTTTGTTTTATTGACAGTAGTTGTCTGGTATTATTTTTGTTTTTCACACACAGTTGAAAGTAATGAGAAATGTATGACACTTAATTTTCAAAGGAAAGTATAGCAAACATGGTATAAATGTGAGTGGTATTTGTAAATAGCAAATGAATTAAAGTGTAGTTGCAGTTGTGCCTTCTATGATGAAGTGTATTAGTGTGATATATTTAGGTAATGTGGTCCAATGGGATAGGATATTGAGCTGGTTTTAGGAAAATGTAGGTCCTGTACTGAGCAAGAAACTGGGACAGATCACGCTGCTTCTCAGTGCCGCCTTTTTTATGTGAAAAACAAGTGAAATTAGAGCCCTAGATAATTTATTTTTTTTTTAATGAAATCCTTTGAGGGCAATACTGAAAGTGCTGTGTAAAGGCATAGTGTTGTTATTTATTATTGTGTTATATTAATATCTTTACATGTGAGAATACAGAGACTATTTTGGATTTTAATTTAGATTTTAATGACCAAATGCATTATCATATTATATATTGTATGTACTAGCCATTTGTGAAAACAAATACAGTGCAATATATATGTATTAAAATAAGTATTTATAATATAGGTCTTCTGACACTAATATACAATTTAAATTTTATTCTATAAATTTTAATCTAGAGGTCAAATCTCCTTAATAACATTCCTGCCTTTTATGGTTCCTCATCCTCCACAAACTCCCTGTTTTTTATTTCCTCCTTTCCATTCATCCTCTTTTTCAATTATCTTTGAAACATGTGTGGGTAACTTAAAGATGTGAATTATTTTAGTTTTTAATGTAAAGGAGCAGTATTCCCTGAGAAATAAGGTGGGAGACTTTCAAAGGCTTTTCTACACCAGACATTGAACATTTGATAGTGATGCTTTTTGCTGGTTTGGACCATTTCCAGACCTGGTGATCACTGGGCGAAGTCTCTAAAACTTCAGCACTCTAGGTCTGAAATATATTTTGAAGAGATTAAACTTACTTTCACTATCATGCCTGTGGGAAACATACTGGCTGCAACCTATACCAGAGGGTTATTTTATTGTTAAGGATAATTTCTTTGTATTGTGTTGTAGTTGTCTTCAGAAACTTCTTTTCTTTCTCTTTCTTATTTCAATATACGTATTGACTTAGGGCAAAATCAGTAGTGACAAGTATTTTTTCTAAATGTGTAGAGGGATAAGGAGATTTATAATACATAAAATTTAGAAGCAGTGTAAGATGCTGTTCACTTGAGCTATTTTCAAATCAATGCTCCCTTTCTCAGATTTGATATTTTGCATTTTGACTCAGTGATACTTTCTAATGCCAAGAAACATGGAGATATATATATATACATGGCTCACACTACTAAAATAATCGGGAAGTCTACTTTCCTGTCTTTAAAAATGAAAATGATGGTGTTTTGAAGTTCAGTAAATTTCAACATATTGCCATAATTGATAGAAAATATAGATTATCTGAATTCAAAAAATGAAGTTATTTTAGTTCAGTCTTGATACTATATGCTCAGGTTTGATGAAACTTCAAGATAAAGTGCTTTATTCTTTCTCCTAGCTGTCTCTGAAAAGTAATTGCTCTTTTTTCTTTTCCTTTTTTTCAATGTTGCAGCTATTTTGTGCCTTTCAAGATGACAAATACTTGTACATGGTAATGGAATACATGCCAGGTGGAGATCTTGTAAACCTTATGAGCAATTACGATGTGCCTGAGAAATGGGCCAAGTTCTATACAGCTGAAGTTGTTCTTGCTCTTGATGCAATTCACTCCATGGGCTTGATACACAGAGATGTGAAGCCTGACAATATGCTTTTAGATAAATATGGGCATCTGAAGCTGGCAGATTTTGGCACTTGCATGAAAATGGATGAAGTAAGTATGCAACCAAATAATTTATCATCTATAGAACTGTAATTCTAAGGTTAATTTCTAATTAATTATAATACCGAAAGGAATATGTGTCTAATGGTCTGCTTGGTTGGAAAGCTGTTCCTTGTCTCCTAGTTTTAAATACAAGGGTACTTTAAATAGTGTAACCTTGTCTATAATAAACTGTTCTGGCACATGGAAGAAGGATGTAAACTTTCTGTTATGTTTGAAAGCATGTGTGTTTAGGAATTTCAAAGGTTCATTTTTTTGCCAAATGACTGAAAAGCTTATGAGACAACTCCTAGTTGCAACATTGGTAACCTTGGAACAGTTCATAAACTGTTTTTCTGTAAATTTTTCTGTAAATTAAATTATAGGCAAGATACAGTCCCTATTTTTATTTTTTACTCTGTTCTCATAGCATCCTCTAGTGGTCATTAAAATGAGGTCACAGTAAGGCAGCAGTGGTATGTGGTATATTAAAATTCATGTTAGCTATTTGTTAAGATGTCATACATTTTAATTGTCCATATTTTACCACGTACAGCCAAATACACAGTGTTTTAATGAGATTGTATATTTTGTTTTTAACAGGATGTAATATTTTATATTATTAAAGGAGACATAAAAATAAAGCTACCTTTTGTAGTTTGCACTTCTTAAATCTTCCCTGACAAACAGTGTTACGCTGTAATTTACACAACATATTCTTCCTGTGAGAAATTGTAATAGATTCTAAAAACCAATGTGTATGAATTTGTGTTATAATTTGCCTGGCCTTTGAAAGGTTTCTGAATTCATGTTGGCAAGGATGATCCTTTTAAGCCTGTTTGCTTTAACGTGTTAGATTTTTTTTCTGTTTTATTTAGGCAGTGCTTGGTATAATCTCTGCAATCTACTTAATATGAATTTGTATCATTAATTTAATGTCTCTTCAGCTGCATCTAAAAATACTGTCCCTGGTTAGGAGTTGTTTTTTTTTTCTTTCCTGTGGCAATATATTAACTTCATTGAACAACTACAGCTCTTGAGGTTCAGTAGTCTATTTAGTTTTGCTGATATTGTAGTTGTTATTTTAAAGGCAGACAGATTGTTTATCTCCAGTTTGATGACTGACTTGCCTATATTTTAGGCAACAGCATTTACTTTAATTGAAAAAAATCAGAAGTAGTACTTGATCTCTTAATTTAGTCCTTAAAAAAAAATCTCAGTTTTGAGCCAGTAGACTGTAGGTCTTAAGAGAATCTAATCTTCATCAGAAGAGACAATAAAAAAAGCATCCAAAAGTTCATAATATAAATCTACAAATAAAGGGTGATCCCTTATGGTCTTTTATGGGTCCCAGAAATGGTGAACCTAAGCCTTTTTTTCCTTCTTTCTTTTTTGTTGTTATTGTTAAAAGAATAGAATACTAAAATGTGGTTGATGATATTATAATGTGAGAATTGCATGCACATTTCTTGTAAAGAGTTATAGTGAGCTCCAGTTTGGACTGGGCACCATCAATGAACCAATGATCTCCTAAAGAAGTTAATTTTTAACAGATTGCATTTTAAGTTCTTCATGTTTCTCAGACTCAGTGGAATGGCAAAAATTTTTTATACAGGAAGCTTTAGAAGTTGAAAGGTTCTGGATTGTCTCCAAATCACATGGTACTTTTACAAAACATGAACACATCCCAGCTGTGTAAATATAATATTGATGTTGGCAGGGTGATTTCTAGAAAATATATGCTTACCCGATACTTACTAATTTTTTCTGATTTTGGGTTCTTTTAGCAATTGTGCCATTAGCATCTTCCTTATGCTGTTGAGAGCCCAGGAAAATTCTGCCGCAATTTGGTGAGAGACTTTTTTGGCCTTTGCTGTGGAATTGAATTCAGTGTCCTCTTAATTCTTCCAGGCCAGTCCCGGCACTTGCAGCAGAATTCCTCCTTACCAGTATGTGAAAAGAAGTGCTATGTATTTTAGCGATCTTTTCCAGCATAAAAGGACCTAACCTGTAACTCAGTTGTAATGGTTTGGGGGGTTTTGATTTCTTTTTTTTTTTTTTTTTCCGTTGTATTTTTTTAATCTGCAACAAGGTGAGTATTTCTATAATTGAATAAAGAATAGTGTTGGCCTCGAAAGTTTAGTTCCCTTTTGGTATTTAGGTACGATAAGGTAGCCAAGGGTAGGTTTCACCCCACTCTAATCTTAGGTTTTCTGTAAGAAACTGGACAGTAGCGTGGTTGGCTTCGGCAGAGCCAGGAAGTGCTAGTGCTTCCAGGCTTAGTACATAATGCCGTCTTGGGCTAACTGAGCTTTTAGAAGAGCACAGCTTTAGAGGATATCTGTTGAAAAGAGATGTGACCGAAAGAAGGGATGTTTATCATTTGGGATTATCACCTCAGCTCAGGCAGTTCAGCTGAAAGAAGGAATGTGTTCCTCTTTCAGAACTCAACTTACTTTTCATTGAGGCTTATCCAAGACTCTGCTGGATACTTCTTGCTTCAGTTCATTGCCTGCAGCATGCTGCGCAAGCCTGGGTGCAGTGTTAGCACCTGATCTGAGCTATCCTAATGTTTCCACACAAGCACTCTCCAGCTCTTGTTTACTGAAAAGAACATCATGAGGGAGTGAAAGCCTGATTTGGTGGATGAGGAATTGGTTGGATGGTCGTATCCAGAGTGTAGTGGTCAATGCATCAATGTCCAGATGGAGATCAGTCACAAGTGGTGTCCCTCAGGGGTCTGTACTGGGACCAGTACTATGTAATATCTTCATCAGTGATACAAACAGTGGGATCGAGTGCACCCTCAGCAAGTTTGCAGATGGCACCAAGTTGAGCAGTGCAGCTGACACGCCTAAAGGACATGATACCATCCAGAGGGACCTGGACAAGCTGGAGAGGTGGGCCTGTGAGAACCTCAGGAGGTTCAACAAGGCCAAGTGCAAGGTCCTGCACCTGGGTCGGGGCAACCCCCAGTATCAATACAGGCTGGGGGATGAAGAGATTGAGAGCAGCCCTGCAGAGAAGGACTTGGGGGTACTGGTGAGCGAAAAGCTGGACATGAGCCAACAATGTGCGCTTGCAGCCCAGAAAGCCAACCGCATCCTGGGCTGCATCAAAAGCAGCGTGGCCAGCAGGGCGAGGGAGGTGATTCTGCCCCTCTGCTCTGCTCTGGTGAGACCCCACCTGTAGTGCTGTGTCCAGCTCTGGAGCCCCCAACACAGAAAAGACATGGACCTGTTGGAGCGGGTCCAGAGGAGGGCCACGAAGATGATCAGGGGGCTGGAGCACCTCTCCTATGAGGACAGGCTTGAGACAGTTGGGTTGTTCATCCTGCAGAAGAGAAGGCTGCAGGGAGACCTTATTGCGGCCTTCCAGTACTTAAAGGGGGACTATAAGAAAGATGGGGACAGACTTTTTAGCAGGGCCCGTTATGATAGGACAAGGGGTAATGGTTTTAAACTGAAAGAGGACAAATTCAGACTAGATATGAGGAAGAAATTTTTTATGATGAGGGTGGTGAAACACTGGCACAGGTTGCCCAGAGAGGTGGTAGATGCCCCATCCCTGGAACAGTTGAAGGCCAGGTTGGACGGGGCTCTGAGCAACATGATCTAATTAAAGATGTCTCTGCTCACTGCAGGGGGGTTGGAGTAGACAATCTTTGGAGGTCCCTTCCAACACAGACTATTCTGTGATTCTCAGCCTTGGTCCAAGACAGGAAGTCATTCAGGTCTGATGGAGATCCTCCTGAGGATGAGAAGTGTCCTGCTTTTTTTTTTTCCACAGTATAAAAATTCTGAATGATGCTAGGAAATACTACAGCTTCACCGCCAAGTTGTCATAAGCTGTGAGAACATGCTATGTCTTGTGGACAGCCTTTTTTAGAATTCTGCACTGCACATCTCTCACATAGCTGCAGGAGCCTCCCTCGAGATAAGAGTTCCAAGATCCACCTTGAAATTTTGAGGTGATGAAAAAAGTCTCAAGTTAGACACTGGCCTGAGACTCCCAAAAGGAAGCTTTGTATGAGAACTGCCAAAGTAAGTGTGCTATTTGGGAACAAAACAGGGGCTTAGTATTTGAAACACAGGAGTAACACTCTTGAGACAAAACAGCACCCTTTAGATCTCTTCAAATGCTGAAGTACAGAAGGCAGAAGGCATTGTGCAGAATGTAGAGACTCTCAAGATGGCATGTACTGCACGGAGAGGACTTCCCTGTTTACTTGGCTTTGATGCCAGAGATCATATAAACTAGTCTGACTGTGGTATTAGGAGTATCCAGTACTTAAAAATGCATACAGAGCAACGCCCAAGTTGTTTGAAAGAACAAGTGTGTAAATGAGAGGAATAGTAATCTGGGAATATTATATTCAGGTGATAATGGACCAGCCTCCCGAGGGACACGGAAGAATCCCCGCCGCTGGAGGTTTTCGGGATGTGATTGGACAGGGTGCTAGACAGTCTCATCTAGTCTCCCTTTACCATGACAGGTTGGGCCAGATGATCTCTCAAGGTCCCTTCCAACCTGGGCTGTTCTGTGATTCTATGAATGCATTTTTAGATTTGTTCTGGAGACAGAAGGTTGAATTTTATGGGTAGTAAGTACAACCAACTCCACGTGCTTCAGGGAGATATAGTCCACTGAAAACTGATGTTAGCATGCAGAGCCCTTTTAACTGTAGAAATACTTTTTTTTTTTTACTGTTCAGTTCTTTGACATCTTGTCTGAAAATTTAAGGTGTTGTTACCTGGAGTTCTTCAGCATCTGTAATGTCATTGGAAAGAAGCAGAAAGCTTCTATGTTACTTCATACTAGCCATCAACTTGGGTAGGGCTGGGGTTTTTTTAGGCACAACCTTTGCTTTGTTTGCATAAGACTTCATAAAATATTGACATGTAGAATATATTAAAATGTTCTTGTTTTGGTGTATTAATTATAGAGGAATGGGAAAAAGGGTTAAGTGCTTAGGTGACGAGGCTGTGACTAAACCTGCGGTCTTCAGAGAAATCTTTCAGAACTGTTTCAGTGACCTTGTTTTTAAAGAAGCTTTTTATCCAGGGAGGGATTCAGATGGCTTCAGCCAGGCTTCACTGAGTGAAGACTCATACTTTCCCATGTTGTAATTTTGCATTCAGATAAGGAAGAGATAGACATGCATCAGTGTTGGAGGCCTTATTAAGATGCCACAGTCCTACTAGATCAGCAGAATCACACAAGCCCAGAGTAATTCCTCCAGTGCTCAAAGCAAAGAGAGGCTTAAGCTTCAGAGAAGATCTGTAGGTCTGTACACAGAGTGCTGTTACAAGCAGGATGATCAAATAGTGGTTCCTGCCATATGCCGGATCCAGTTTTGAATGTTCTCAGCTTTAGATTTCTGGAGCCTTTGGGCCTTTAGTTTATTTATTTCCCAGTGTTAAAATGTGATCATCTGTATTCTTCTTTGTACAAAGAAGGCATTAGGTCTTCTGAAAAGAGTTAACTTCATTTTCTTATTGCAGGATTATCAAGCTATGTGCTACCTGGTTCATAGTACGGAAAGCAGAAGTTAACCTGCTCTTCATTCTGAACTGAGAAGTTACAACTTCCTTTAGGTTTCAGCATGGAATTGTAGAAGTTGATAGGCATTTGCCAGGAGGACATCTGAAGTACTCCTTAGGTCTCTGCAGTATTTAGTCATAATTTTAGTTTTTCCCTGCCAGTTTATGACTTTCCAGGATTCTGGTTTAGTACGTAAATAAAAGCTTTTGGCACTTCATATTGTGTGTGAAAGGAAATATGGTAATTTAGTGTGTAATTTTTACCTGTCGATATAGTTCCCAAAGCAAAATGTTTCTCTTCCTTTCTTTAAATATGTATTTTGACTTTAGTTGTTGCTGCTAATATTCTGTATTAATATTCAGCCAAGGCTGATGGCAAAATGCAGGAAGAACTTTGTAAGATGACTTAGAAAAGATTTGAGGTTGAGAGACAGAATAAAAGATGAGTGTATTTTTGCTACTTTTCTAACTTCATCCAGGATTTAATTTCATTCATCCATCTGCTCTCTCTGGAATGAATGCAGTGAATTTGATTAAAGGAAGCAAGGCTTATAAGCTGAACCAGCATGCTGGCAGATCTGACGATGCTTCTGCGTAATTTAGCCCCCCTGCATTTTTAGTCTCTCAGTGCGAAACAAAGAGGATGAAGAATCATTCTATTAATGCTACTGTGTTAATACCTTAATAAAAATAACCTTTTTAAAAAAAAAAAGCTTTGCTATTCTTTAAAAATAGCTTTCCTTTTATTTTTTGCTATCTTTGAAAACAAGGTATGACTATAAAAATTTATCTATACCTTGATGTATTGTTTTGAATTAGACAAAACTGTTAGGTATCCGCCATGTAGGGCCTAGAACTCCTAGCTTGTCAAAACTATTCTGAAGGTTGTCCCTGAATTCAGCCAGATAAGGAGCAGTCTGATATGGTGTGTAGCTTCATATTGAAACCAATGGTAAAAATAGTAAGATTGGTCAGTTTTTGAAAGATGTAAATCAAGAAAATGTGCTATGGAGTAGGCAGGGGAGAGCATGTTATTGGGAATTGTCATTTCAGTCCATATTGCTTCTGGAGTAAAAAATGGAGACTTTCAAACACTTTCCTCAAACCAAGCGTTTTGGGCTATATTTTCTATGTTTTTCTGGTCTACTAATGGACTAATTGTTTAAAGACTCAGAAGTATTTTTAACTGAGCTGCTTGAATTCTCACTGTTGCACAGATAGGTATGGTGCGCTGCGATACAGCTGTGGGAACCCCTGACTACATATCGCCCGAAGTTCTGAAATCGCAAGGGGGTGATGGTTATTATGGACGGGAATGTGACTGGTGGTCTGTAGGAGTTTTCCTTTTTGAGATGCTAGTTGGTAAGTAGTGATTTCTTCTGCTAATGAGATTATCTTTGAGTCTTTACTGCGCCTTTAGCTGTACTTTGCTGCATGGGGGCTGGTTGTACCTCACTGTCCACCAGCTTCTGACTTTTGGCTGATGCAGTTGCTTCATTCCTGTTCTCTTTGCTCTCTGTTGCTCTTAGGCTGCGACAGCTGTTTGCGTGCTTGCTCAGTGATTAGTTCCCTGACTCAGTTCAGCTTAAAACTAATTCTTAGAATAGTTTTAACCAGGGTCAGCTACCTCGTCATCTCAGGAACATTTGTGCCACCTCAGGGGCAGTACTGAGTGTTCAGGGATGCAGAGGTGGGAAAGGAGTAGGAAGGGTAAGACTGCCCTTTCTTTTTTTTCCTTCCTTTTT
>VZTV01070497.1:0-39544 GCA_013400875.1 Anhinga rufa | reverse complement strand
AAAAGGGAAAAAGAAAAAGAGGGGAGAGGGAAAAACCAACCCAAAGGGCAGCCTGCAGAGCTGAGACACCCAAGGCACTATTACAGGTCGCCCGTGTGACTCATGACACCTACCTCAAATCAGAATCACAATACCAGCATCACCCAGCTCCCTGCTCGAGGCATCTTGCCAGGCTACGCCCTGACCTGACACCCGCTGCACGTGTCGGGTGCGGGAGGCAGCTCTGCGGACCCCCTTGGGTCCCAGCGCCAAATAACATGTGCCAAAAATCATCGGTGTTTGGGGGAAAAAAAAAAAAAAAAGGTCTTTTACTACAGTAGCGCGGTGCCATCACAGCGTTGAGCTCTGAGCACGCTGTCAGAGCCAGCTGAAGCAGCGGTGGGCGAGATGAGCTGAGGGGAGAGCTGGGCTGGGGCTCAGCCCTGCCTCTGCTGGGCTAGATCCCAGTGGGACCGTGCGAGCCGCAGGATGAAACCCCAGGCACAGCACCCTCTCTGCAAGGGACAGATCTCCCCTACACACCTCTTCTGCGTGCAACCTCCTGCTTCTCGTGCAACCCTGAAAGCTGCTGCAACGGGAGGCTGCATGCCCCGGTGGAGTGCATTATCGCCCATCGCTTAGTGCTGATGTAGTTCTTGCCAATCTCAGTGTCGGTCTGGGTGTTACAGTAACAGCACAAGGCTGTCGCGTAGGTCAGAGGTGGTGGTTTTCTGGTTTTTTTAATCCCACAGAAGCAAATGGTTTCCTTGTTGGGTATCTTCTTCCTGAGAGCTCAGCCTACTGTCTGATCAGCAGCCCCAGTACCTGGGAGCCTGAGTCACTCACCCAGCCCTGGCGCTCCTGCCTGCCTAAGCAAAGTTGAGATTCTCACCGGGCCAAATGCTGCGTCTCGACCGGGCAACGCTAGTGCCACAAAGATTTCCATCTGGTGTGGCTGCATGAGGTTAAGCCACTTTTGGGGTTTAAAAAAAAAAACACAAAAATTTTAACTATTAAACCCTAGGGGAAAAGAATTGGAGATTTGGTCTAAATACAGAGAAGAAGGATTATCAGACCTCTGGTTCCCAAGGGGCGGTTGCACTGCTCTTGAAAAGCAGAGCATCACCATCAGGTCAGAAACAAACTCACCAGGAACGGCGTGGCCGATCCAGCCTGGCATAACACAGCCAACGCTAATAAAAATCCCATTTCTGCCTCCCAGCACAACCCATCCACCAACACCACTGGCGCCAAAAACCACCACCTGATTTTCATTTTCCTCTTCAGAAAGTCCAGTCAGCGCTCGCTCAACAGAAGCTCCTTCTGCGGTCAAAGCCGCACATTTCTGGGAGCCCAGCGCAGGGCAGCGAGCCCCGAGCGGGCTCTGTCGCACAGGACCCGCAGACGGGAACAACCCGCTGCAGCCGGCGAAGTCCAGGCTTGCCTAACCGCGCTGCCACGCAGGCAGGGGTTTTCATGATGAAACCAGCTGAGCCGCAGCAGATGAATCACTGCCAGCGAGTGCTGGAGCAGGCGCATTGGCCATCGACCCCGCTGCCGGCAGCATGGCGTTTGCAAGGTGCCGCAGTGCAGGCAGTCACTCCTTCCACTTTTTTTCCACTCCCCGCCCCCATCGGAGAGAATCCCGGCTCGCAGGAAGGTGCAATACCCAGCCAGAATGTGGATGCACAGGGGAAAAGTTAGTGGTTTCACAAGTGCTTTAGTTTAATTGCTGCAACTTTTGCACAAGCACGTGTGGACGAAACTCCTGAGCGCTCCAAAAGTGCCCAAGCATCAGCATCAGTACATAAGCGAGTTTCACTTAAAATAAGGAACATGCCAAGAACGGCAACACATGAGAGCATTTGCTGCCTGAAGGAGCTGTTTCTTCTGCTTTTGCTTTTTCTCTGTAGAAACTTTCCTGAAAGCCGTAAGCACCCTGGTGCTGGACAGAATGTACTTGCTGTCAAGAAAGCAATTAAACTTCTTAGCCGTCTCCTGTTGGCCAACACGGGGAAGGCAGATGAGCTGATCCCAGCCGAACCTGTGGAAGTGTCTCCTGAATGCAGCAAGGCAGGCACAGATGTCTCCTCTTGCGGGCTGGGCATGAGGAACAAAACCCCACCGACCTCTTCCTTGTAACACGAAAAAAAAAATGTGACTCTTGGCACGAGGAAGACTAGCACCTTCTCTGGGACCCTCCAGCCTCCCAGGGTGCCACGAGGACCAGGGAGCCAGCTTTTAGTGGTACGAGGAACCTTAAGCACTGAAGGGACAAAATCAAAACAAGTAAACTTTGTTTTAACTATTTTTAAATTGCAAAAGCTTTCGGAACTTTCCTGATTTCGGTTGTGGTTACAGTTAACATTTGTTATTTAATTTTAACGCTGTACCACTCAGCCCCATGCAGCTCATGCCTCTCCCTGTCCTAGATTTTAGCAGCATGTGACTGAAATTGGGGCTTTTGTCATGAAAGAGGTCAGGTAGAGCAGCGAAAACAAGGCAGCGTGCCCCAGCTGGGTGCACACGCTACCCAAGGGGAGCGGGGGGAAGCGGGCATGGCCCACAGCTTTGCAGGCAGCCACTTTCTTATCTCAGCTGCGCCTGGGTGGCGAGAGCCTGACTAATACCGGGTACAGGAGGGCGCGGGATTACTAAAGCTGGTACCGTGATGCCACCAGCACCTTGCTCACCACAGCCACGCTTTCAGTGCTCGGGGGCCCAGTTTCTGGGAAGGGCTCATCTCCATCTCCCAGGGCTAGCGCCCCGTGGACCTGCCAGGGCATGGCCGGAGGGCAGGACGCCAGCCCCGAGCATCCCTTCGAGCCCGGGGACCCTGCACACCCCACCCCTCCCCGCGGGGCTCCCCTTTCGGTATTTCAGTAAGTGAAATCTAAGCCCGGCGCTTATTCATCTGTGCTCTGGCTCTACCCATAAGGCGGAGGAGCAGCAGCTCCGGCTGTCTCATAGCGAGGGGCGTGCAGGGGCATGTGCTGGGGTCTGGCACACGTGGGGTGGCGGGGGCCGCCCTGCCCCGCTCTCGGCATGCCAGGAGCCTTTTTGGTCTCGGCATCGGTTGGGGGTGGCAAGCGGGGCTCCCCCAGGGGTTGCACACCGGGCTGCTGAGAGGGTGCTCTTGCTTTCAAGGAGCAGCAATAGCTGCTGAGCGAGGGCAGGCGGGTGCTGGCAGCCTTGGTCCTGCCTGCACCCCTCTCTGGGGGCAGAGCCCAGAGCACCGTGCGCTGCAGGGTGGGAACCCTGCAAAGCTACAGGTTATATAGGAACAGGCCTTGCTTCCCCAAGAAGTCAAACAACTGTTCAACTGTCGCTTTGTCCTCTGCAAAAACCCAACCATCAGTTTTCTGCGGGCTTTAAAGTTTGAGGGCGGATTATTCAGGAGGAAGGATTTCACCAGCTGCCCCGATATCAGCATTTCTTCTCTCCTCTGTCGCTGCAGCAGAGTTTGTCCCAGGCCTTTTCTGAGCTCTGCAGGTCCCAGTCACAAACTCATCTACTCTCCAACAGCATGGGAAGACACAAGGCAATAGAAAAAAAAGTGTAGGGTCACATACACTCCCCCAAAAAAGCCCTTAACAACAAACATGCATGCCGATTGTCAGTGAGGCCCTTGTACCCTGCCATTTCCACCCTGCTTCACCATCGCTGCTGTTTACCAGTAAGGGTCCAGCATTCCAGCGCAGAGCTTCAGGAGCCACCCACCTCCTTCTCCGGGTGCAGCACCAAGACAGCGATGGGATGCCAGAGCCAAGCAGCCCCACAGCTGCACCCCACGCTCCCCATCGCCGAATTCCCCAGCTTAGGC
Organism: Anhinga rufa; assembly: GCA_013400875.1. NCBI lineage: Eukaryota > Metazoa > Chordata > Aves > Suliformes > Anhingidae > Anhinga > Anhinga rufa. The sequence goes on along the minus strand of VZTV01070497.1, from coordinate 35,742 downwards.
ATGCAGCCAGTGGAGATGGGCATCCTGGTGGGACACACTCGAGGCGGGTGGAAGGGGTTCAGCCCCGGCACACAAACCTGGAGGAAGCATTGCACCATTTCTGCTGCTGCCGCGGACACCGCTTAAATCAGAAAGTGAATGACAAGCCAAACTGATAAAAGGGGCTACGGGGTAAGCAAAGCCAAACAATTCCCCCATTTGCGCCTGCAGCCGGTGAGCGGGGGTTGCGTGGGGCTGCGGAGACATTTGGGAGCGAACGGACGGGTTCTCAGAGAGGTGCCTGGTTTCGGTGAAGCTCCTTCCCCGTGCGGCACGCTGGGCTCTGCCGCCAGCCGAGCCCCCGGCGCGCCCCACCGCCCGCCAAGGAGCCAAGCCGAGCACCTTCTGCCCGCGCCTCCTCTGCACGCAAGCCGTTTCGCAACGACTGAGGACTGGTTACCCTCAGCGATACCGCGGCAGGCTGGAGGAGCAGCCACCTAACAGGAACAGCAGCCGCTTGCTTTCCCCTTTGCGCTAAATCGCTTTATCCTGATACGTGTCCTGAGGCTTTGGGGAGGGTTCAGCTCCCGATACTGAAGCTCAGCCCCAGAGCGGTTCACGAGACGCCTGCAGAGTGTGAAGGAGCAGACTGACAATGCGATGCTGCAGGGATGCTCGAACGCTGTGACGTTTTCCTGTCCTATCCCAACGGGCAATCTATTAATTTGTGAAAGAGCACGGTACGGATGCACTGACTCACTCTTGGGGCAACTGGACGATGATGCAGAGGAAGGAAGGGGATTTGTTGGATTGGTTCCCATCCATGCCAGCTCTTCAGATGCTTAAATCAGAGCGCTTCCCCGACTTTCTGATGGAGGAGGAGATGGAGATCCCAGCCCACGATGTAGGCAGAAATCCTCAGTTGGACAGGGATGGCGATTCAGTGGTTTAAGCCAGCCAGTTCTCATTTTCCCCCTCTGCCTTCTCTGAGCTGTTGCCTTTTGCTTCTTGGCAGGGTCTCTCCACCATTTCATCACACCCTGAAGCAACAAAATATTCTTTGCTCCAGGCAATGGAGCTGGACTGCGAGGTTCCTTTCCTGGCAGTAATGCCAAATTTCTCTTTCCCTGAGCTGAAACTTCATTTCCTGAATCTGTTGCCTGAATCTGTTGCAATGCTGACCCCAGCTGCTGCGACTGGCACATCTCGCGCACCCTCTCCATAACCTGCTCACAGCTTCCCACTGCTGGGTCAGCCAGAGTTGCTCTGATTTTCAGAGCAGCAAGGAACAGCTTTGCCTTTCCTGGTTGGAAAAGATGCTGCAAAAGCCTAGAGCCGGATTCCTGTGGGCCTGTTCTAACCTAGCAGGACAATTCCTGGAGAGCACCTTACGGTTAGCGAGAAACACGTGTTGTTCCCGGGCACCTTACTTTTGCAGCTGGGTTTAAGCTGTCAGCCACCACCGCCTGTCATCTTACAGTCAGCTCCAGCAAGGCCTCAGCAGAATCCCTCTGACCCCAGGCTCAAGCAAGCCTGATGCTAACAGATCCTTCACCCATCTGGCATTTTTGAGCATTAAGCAGTTTAGCTGTGCCAGCACGCTTCATCCCAAGTGCCGCAGCAGGAAATCCCGACAACCCTCCGATGTGCCTGATCCCAATTCTTAGAAAAATACAACCATCATCTGATTTTTCACAGAAAGTTTTGCTTTTTTAAGCAGTACAGCTTCCCATCAGCTGTACCTGGGGTACTAACCGACCTAGGACCGAGACACAACCTAAGCCAAGGCCTACTTGGCCTGCAGAAGATTGCAGTTGGCTCTCATTAGGTTTAGAGAAGGCTTGCAAGCGCTGGTAGCTCATGCATGGAGAGACACCTACTCTCCATCATAATCCTCGTCATTAGAAAACTAAGGGCACTAGCAAACTAGCAACGATGCACAACTGCTTAGTGCTCCTCTCGTCTCAATTGCACAACGTGCCTTCCTGTCCCACACATCCACAGGGGCCCCGAGGACAGTTTGTCCTTCTGGGGTTGTCCAGGGTTGACCAACACTGTGGGAGCGCGGCAAAGTGCCGCCGCAGCCGCGTCTCAAGGAGGGGGCGATGCAGTGCTCTCAGCTGGCCGGGCCTCACCTCTGTCCTCGCAAGAGCAGCAGCTACTTCTTGCATTGACAGGCTAGGAAACAGATCTTTGTGATTCATCTCTCAGGTAGTAGCAAATACTGATCATCTACCTGGAGCAAAGCCAGACTTTTGATCAAAACCAATCCCCTCGATAGTGAGAAATATTTTTTTTTTCCTTAGCAGGAAGTTTGCTACTAAAAATAAGAAGGTGGCGTGAGGAGAGAGGGTTTATTTTCCTACTAACTACTAAAAATTAAAAATGTTGCGGTGAATCTTTCACATATTCCTTCAGAGTCAGCAAGTCACACGTACAGTCCCTTGATTTTGTGTGAAGCATTGGGCGGCTACGTCATAGCACATACGTACATGGATTACGTGGTGGACGAGGATGCTAAAAGGTTACATTAAATCTAAATTCAAATTGAATTCTGCAGCTTCAGCTCCAAAACCAGACACAACCATTGGCACAAACCACATCCCTTCAGCATCTACAGCAGCTCAGGATGCAGTTGGATACTTGAAGGCTTTCATTTGCAATTGTGAAAGTACACTCATCGGGCGGGAGGGCTGCGTTTTGCTCAGGACGCCCGGCGATGCGGCGCAGGGGAAAGGGAGGGCTGTGTGAGCTCCAGCTCAGCTGGGGCTCCCCGGAGGCGAGGGGCAGCCCTCCTGACCGGCTCTGGGTACAAGGCGCGGAGAGGAACCTGCCCAAAGGCTCTCCAAGCCTGGGTCCAAGCCATGGCGGGAGGCTCCCAAGGACGTGGCTAAAACGAAGCCAGCCCAGTGCCAGCATCACAGGAGCGAGGGCAAAGTCAGAGGTTCCACAACTGCACAGGGCGTAACAAGGGAAGAGGCATCAAGGAGTTCAGTCGTAACCCAAATGTGTAAGAGGACAGTGGTCCTGAACGCTCCCAGAAGACCTTAAATGAAGTTCAGAGGCAAGTCCCAGATAGTGGGAAACCTCAAGGAAGAAAGCTGCGTACTGCTTTTGTCGTTTTGCTTGGGCCCAGGCGTCTTTCTGTGTCTAAAGCTACAAAACACAGCCTTCAAAGCCCAGGGATGCCCTTTGCAGTCTCCCTGTGACATTTCTCCAAAGCTGAGGACAAACCCAGGTGATGGGAGAGCCGTCTTCGGAGGACGGCCGTACGAGCAGACTCCGGGGATGGCGTCCAGCTGCAGGTCCTGGTTCTGGGAAGCAGCAAGAGTGATGGCCAAGGAGCCTGCTGCTGCTGAAGGAAGGGACGCTGAGGCACACATCAGTGGAAGCTGAGTTGGCTGGTCCCTCGTTCTGGGCTGGGGGCAAGCATGCATGCCTGCGCTGCCAAGGTACTGGCACACCAGAGCAGCCTCTGTTCATCACTGTCACCCAAAAGCACCGCAGTCATCACCAGGCTCCAGATGGTGGGTGTGGGATTTCACTGTCTGCACCACCACTCCTGGTTTCCAGTTAGGCTTGAAGTAATTTCAAAAGGAGTTAGCAAGAGAGACTCTCACATGCGTATCTCATTGCCCTTTATCTTGGTGGCTCATCTTCAGCTTCTAGTTGAAATCAGCCGTCTCTGTCTTCTTCTAAGGCCAAGCAAAGTTCAGGATGAACCAGGTGACATCGGTACAGGTGTACAGAGATTGCAGTGTTGGTGTTTACCAGCTGGAGCTACCATGGAGGAAATTAAGACCTTCACAAATTCAGTTCTGGTCAACTTCCTCCTCTTTCCAAATAACCTGTAGTTTCAGAGCATCTCCCCTGGGAAAATCGGGAAAAGAAAAAAGCCTTATTCAAAGCCCCCGTCTCCCCCTGGCTCACAAGCTGGCAGAGTTGCTCGGATTCACAGCAGCCAGTGCCCTGGGCCTCCCATCAGCCACGCCATCATTGCAGCATCCTCCCGCCCCAAAGGAGCTCTCTTGGCTGCAGAAGCAAACCGCAGATTCCCCAGGGGAGGAAGCACCGATGCGATAAAGCCCAGGGGAAGCAGAGCAGCTTACCTGCCCGTGCGGATGCAGCCTCTTTGCCAGCCCAGCAGTGACTGCTGCTCACAGCGCGGGAGCCTCGGAGCCGGGGCTGGCCCAAGCAGCACGAGGGCTGCAAAACTCTCTGCGAAATGGGGTGGAGGGAACTGGAAATATCACTGTGAAGTGACAACGGTGGCAGGACTTAACAGGCTCACAAGGCAACGTGGGACCCACCCATATCAGAAGGCTCAGCTATATCCTGTGCGAGGACCTAACCCCACAGCAAAGTGCTGGAGAGCCCAGGATGCTTGTATCGTGGGTACGGGGAGCTGTGGGGGGCACGCACACCCGCTGGCTGGGGCATTGGGTGCTCATAAATCCAAACCCGCTTCCTTGGCCCCAGCTCGGCCCAGAGCATCCCCATGCTGCCCCTGCCCCACGTCCCCAGGTTTCCACATCCGCTCCCGCCGCAGCTGGCAGGGCTTGCAAAGAGGCATGGCCACCATCGCTCGCATGCCCCAGATCAGCGCCTTATTCAAAGGTTTCTATATCCTGGCTCCCCTTTGAGTGTTTTTCCCCAAGCATGCCGCGTAGCATCGGTCTCGTCTCCTCCAAACAAATCTGGATTCCTTCACGCTGCTTTTTTCATCCTCACCTGACACTGGTGAGCAAACGGCACCAAGCATTGCCCCAGCTCACAGTTGCCCTCTCCTCTCTTCTTCAGCTTATTTATTTACAGCGCTTTGTGAACAAATCGGTCTAAAAATTTTGCTTTCAAACCTAAAGCAACAAAATATCGCCCTGCATGAGTAAGCCTCTGTTCTCACCCAACGCCCACACTGACCCAGCTATTCCTTTTAGTATCAACAGCTTTACAGAAAACAGACCTCTGTTTTTAATCCACCTAGACAGACACTCTGAAAGTGGTGACAAAAAGAAAGAGTCTGGCGTGCTGCGGCAAGAGAGATTTCTGCTGGGGAGGGAGGGAGAAGTGGAGGGGGTGACACCATGCCCACCCCTTTCCTCTCCCAAAGATGGGAGCAGGGACGCGCGGGAGAGCCTGGGGAGCTACAGCAGGACCACCTCTGGGAGACCTGCTCTCTGCTGCTGGCTTTAATGTTAATGCCAAAATTGGGGGGGGGGTGTGGAATTGAGGAAGGGGGTGCAGCCCTGGGAGCAGTCCCCCACCCTGGGTGGGCAGCGCAGGCAGCTCGGTGGCCATCGCTGCCTGCTCCGCTCTGCTCTCCCCTCCCCAAACACAGACAGAAAACATTGCAAGCCGCAAATCTTCCCACTGGAGTTGAGATTTGTGTCAGTAAGCACCGTGATTTCCAGAACAGGCTCTTGGTAATAAAGGAAACCCAAACCTCAGCTCCCCCCCACCCCCTGAGACAACCTTGGGGTTTTTATTACTAGGATTACATTTGTTTATAAATTTTCTTTTTCTTTTCCAAAACGTTGAACCTGTGCAAGCCCGTCAGAGCTAACAGCAGCTGTGGGCTGAGCCCCTGGAAAAATCTGCCTGTGCTTCACACCTCTCCGTGCTGTGCATATTTGTACAGTCCACGTTTCCGCTTCGGTAGAGTGAACAGCATGGTGCAAACGGACATGATTTACTGTCAGGGTTTTAGGTATTAGCTCACTGTTTTGGAACTTGGCAGCTAAAGAAACTACTCCTCCCTGCTTGGCTTTTGCAAGTGGGATTGAAAGAGGTTGCCAAAGCTCCTCTGCTCATCCACCTCCAGCTCCCATCTCACAGCACCTTTGTGGGATTTCACTTCTTTCTTTCCTGCCCAGCCGCACAGCAGCATCCAACAGCGGCACTTAGAGCCGCCCGTGTACCTGCCAGGAACAGGATCGACGCTCCCGAGCCTTCCCTGCTCGACTGCCACACGTTCGGTGCCACCACTGCTTACACCCCGGCGTTAAAACACCTTCTTAGGCGAAAGCAGCAACGTGCCATCCTGCACCCTCCATCCACGAGACACAGCCTTGCAGTTAAGACAGAGATGGGACTCTGGTTTTGGGGTGCTGTGCCAGCCGCTCAGCACAGCGCACAGACCCCACAGCTCCAGCCTCTCCTGCCTCCGTCACACCCGCGCCGCGGCGGCGAGGGGAGATGACACCTCGACAGCCCAGCCCAACGTACAGCCCCCAGCCCGAGACTGCAGCTCAGCATCATTTACACCTTGAGAAACACGGCACTCAGTTCTAGCCCGATTTCTTCCCGCACCCGTTGGACAAGGGAGCACCGGGAGGCGCTCCGGTCCGGGGCCCATCAGCCGCAGAGCCAGACAGGGCGCTGCCTAAACAGGACTAGGCTGCTCTGCCAGAAAACCCACCACGGGGCTTGTTCTGCCCTGCCCTGCCCGCAGGCATCGTGGTGGTCACAGCATAAAAATCTCAGGGCCAGAGCGCCAGAGGTGATACAGGATGCTCGAGGTGAGGGGTCCCCCAGGGCTGAGCTGGGGCCACCGGTGCACCCCGTGTCCCACCGATCACAAGGGCGAACGTGCACTAGCTCTTCTAAACCTGCACAAGGACAGCACAACGTCAGGTTTTGCAAATGTGTTAAAAGCGCCACAAAGAGATGCAGCCTGCCAGGCTTTTGTAAGACAACTCAAATGTTTTTTCCTGACAGATACAAGATCAAGCCATTTGCCAGAGACCAGAGTGTAGAAAGTGCTTGTTTAAGCATTTTTAAGTGCAAAGGGGCGGGTTTGTGTCAGGCGGAGGCAGCTCAGCTCGAGACCCCGGCAGCTCCGAGTTCCACTTTCAGCCTCTCCGCGTTACACTTCATGCAAACGCCGCTGCACGGTGGCAGCGTTTTGCTAACTTCTTGAAAAGACAAAAGCTTTTCAGTCAGTGCATCTCCAAACCACAACGTGTGCCAAGTTTTACTGCGCTGCCAGCGCACGGCCGCAGCTGGAAGCTGCCTCGTGGGACCTGCAGAGCCGCCGCAGGGAAGCTCTCCCTCTGAGCTGCTGCTGCTCCTGCACCCATCCCTCCGGGCAGCACCCTACGCTGGGCTCAACTAAACCTCATATGCAACNGGGGGGGGGAAGTAATAGAAAAAACAACCCAGTTTAGCAAGAAAGAGCAAGCCCCTGGCAAGCCTAGCATTTCAAGGTCACCAGGAGTTGAGGAACGTGGAGAAACTCAGAGCTCCCGGGGCCAGAAAACTTGCAAGAAAGGAGGGGAGACACGTACTGCCGTGGGAGCCACAGCTGCTGGATGAGGCTGAAGCTCCAGGTCCTTCCGGGGGTTGATGGTGTCTCCTCCCCACCGCCTCCCGCGCATCGGTTCCTGTCCCTGTGCCCCAAAATCAGCCCTGCGTAAGCTGGAGGGAAATATTTTAACAGCAGCAGCAAGAGGTCACAAGGCTGACTTCAGCGGCAGGACGCTTAAAGCGAAGGCATGAAGGAAAACGTTGACAGGACCTACAGAAAAGGTCTGTCCATCTGAAGCAGCTACCCTGCGCCGCAGGCAGGGGCTGCGCAGACCCGTGGCTCCCCGGGCAGCCTGGCAGGGCGAGCAGGTCTTACCTGGGCCAAAGCAGGACCCTCCAAGGCTAAGAAACACCCTCAGCGATGGCTCTGATGAGCTGCTCAGAACTGGGGAGATGCTGGGGAAGCCCCCGGGACCGGCCCCGCTCTGCCGTTAGCAGCTGGGGTCCCACGCAAGCAGCCGGTCACAGCCCTGGGGTCTGGGGCAGCACTCCAAACCTGATGGCATGGGATTGTGAGCTTTGGAGCCGATTCAGGCTGAATTTCACCCAAATGTAGATAGAAAATACCTCGGGGCACTTCTGCAGGCAGGGAGAGGAAAGCCTATTGCATCCCATCCATCCCATTAAACCCAGCAAGAGGCAGCGTTACGTGAGAGCCAGGGATGAAGGTGTGGGTTGACCAAAGGAGCCCCCAGTAACCAGAGGGGCATCAGGGCACCCCCTCCAGCTCACCACGGCTGGTCCAAAACCTCCACCATCCGCGTCCCAGCGCGGTCACAGCTGAGCCGCGTTACGTGGTGCACATCCCACCCCACATTTCTGCATCCCCAAAGGGCCCAGAGGCACCGGGACCCTTTCCAGCAGGGGAGGAAAGGCTGGGAGACACCCCCCACCCCCAGTAAACTCCCCGCACCCCCAGCGCTTACTGCCTCATCCCAGGATGTACCAGGACAGAACCACCAGCCGCTTTGCCCCAGGGATCTTGTGCAGCAAGAACCTGCAGCCCGGTCAGCAGCTGAGGTTTGGGCAGCTCTGGCAGCAGCAGCTCAGGGCTCGTTCAGCCGGCGCTGCTGGAAAACGCAGCTCCATCAGTCGGAGGAAAGGGAAAAGTAACCCAGCTCCAAGCGTGATATAACGAAACAAATAATCAGATAAAGCCCTTCGTACCGCGTGCTCGGAGCCTTCCTGCTCCGTGGTTTGGCAAAGCTCACGGGCAGCGGTGCTGTACTCCCACCTGCCCAGCGCTCAGCTCAGGGGCTGCAAACCCACGCGGGGGGATGCTCGGCGGTCCCCAGCCCCGGGCTCAGAGCCCGGCCCGAGTCCCCCAGGGAAAAGCCCCACATGTGGGAAGCACAAAAGTGATGGTTTGGAGTCAAATGACCTGACAGGACCCATCCGAGTGCCCCTGCAGCCCCCGCTGCTGTACCTGCGCACCCGTGTGCTGCCCACCGTGGCAGCCCCACCACTGCTTCTCCACCCCCAGGAGGAGGAGGAGGGTGAGGAAGGCATCTGGGGGATCTTCTCCACTTCTTCTTCTCCCACAGACGCTGCAGCCTGGCACAAGGGACGAGCAGCAGCAGCAGCTCCCCGCAGCCATAAACCCCAGTGCAGCACCCGCTGCACACCCCAGGGCCGCCATCACGGAGGTGACAGTGGGGACTGGGCTGGACTGGTGGCAGCCCCAGCACCCACAGCCCCAGCACCCGCAGCCGGGCTGCGATGCCGGATGCGCAGTTCCCCCTGCCGGCACCCGGGCGCAGCACCCACGGCCACGGCCCCACGGCCCCGCAGCCCCAGCCCGGGTGGAGGCACGCATGCCAGGGAGGAAATCCTATTTGCAGCAGCCAGGACAGACCCAGCCACAAGATCTCAAGCGACTCACCCCAAGCAAAGGGATTCTGCAAGGACAGAAACGCTGCATCTGCAGAGAACAACCTGGGGGAGCTCAGCCTCTTCGGTGGAAAAAAAAAAACAAACACAAGAGCAATTTCAAGACATCAGGCGAACGGCTGCTCAGCCTGGAGCACCGGGGTGTTTCTTTGCAGCCACGCAAGCAAGGAGGAGAGACTGGGTGACGCATTAAGTGTCTTTAATCCAAAGGACTGAAGAGCAGACCGGGAAGATTAGTATAAGCCAACAGACGGGGGGAGAAAAGAAAAAAAAAAAAAGAAAAAAGAAAAAAGGATAAAACCAGTTTTTAAAACAAATTAAAATTCCATACAGTGTCTAAAAGATCACCTAAAAACTAAACATTGCCTTAAAAAATTTTTTTTTCCCCATTCGAACACATTTAACACGGTGAAACATCGTGACAAATAATAATAATAATTCATGTACGAAACGCTTCAGAGCAGCCATCCTGCTCCCGGGAGCGGAGGATCGCTTGCAGTCCCTGGGGAGCCGGCGGCAGGAGCAGCCTCCTGGCAGGACCCGCGCCGGGGGGGGCAGCAGGACCCCCAGCCCCAGCCAGGGAGCGGGCAGTGCTGCCCTCCCAGCTCAAGCTACAGCCCCATGGCATCTCCATCCCCTCCTCACGCCACCCACTTTTTCCCTGGGGACCCCCAGGACAGCATCTCCCCTGGAGCTGGGGGCTGCGGGAGCGGGCAGAGGCAGCGGGGAAGCATCTTTTCCCCACGTTCCCGCAGAGCGGGGGGATGCGGGGGGCACTGGCCTCCTGCTCGCACCTCGGCCCCCCGCCATCCACCCCTGAGGTCAGAACTGGATTCCAGGCACAGGCACAGGCTGCAGCGGCCACGGCGGGGGGAGCCACGCGCAGCTCCGCGCCCACGGACACACACCCCACGCACAGACAGACAGCAACGCAGACGGCGCTCGCGGGGAGCCCTGCGCGCCGCCAGGTAGAGTCAAGGCTTCCAGGCCAGGGAGGGCTTGGGGGCGTCTTTGGCTACCGTGCTTTAAAAGCAGCGGTTTTCCAGGCCAGCAAAGAGCACAGTGCCCACGGGGACCCCCCGCGCCAGCCCTGCCATGCACGGTGGGACGGGAGAGAAGGCAGCTCTCCTCCTCCTCCTCCGCCCCCCTGACCCACTCCCAAGCCCGAAGCCCATCTCTAGCCAGCACCCACGCAGGGAACACGCCGTCTGGTTTTCAGCTCTACAGTAGTTTTTAAAAAATATTTATATGTTATATACCCTAAAAAGGTGACCACAGGAATTTCCATGTTTTTGGAAGGAAGGAAAAGAAAATAATAAAAATAAAAACTGTTTCACAAAAGAAGAAGAAAAAAAAATAATCCAATTTTCGGCAGCTTTCACCTACAGGACAAAGCCCCCGGCCGCCGCGTGTGGATCTGACGGGGGAATCTTACCGCCTGCTCCGGAAAGGTCAGAAACACAGGTGAGTAGCTAAAAATAACTAGTCTGGTATAAATGTCTGAATTCCATGCGCTTGATATAACAGTCTGTCTCTTTTTGTCTTTTTTTCTTAAAAAATATATATATATAGTTATTGCTTTCTCAAGGGCCGGCGAGCACGGGGCACTCTCAGTGGGGGAGCGCGGCGGGCTCAGTGGGGTTTGCTTTCTTTCGCCTCTTCATCAGCAAAGGGTTCGAGGAATCTTCGATTTTCTTGATCTTGATTTGTTCGTAGTCCACTCGCATGGTGGCCAGCGCGCTCGTCATCTCCTCCTGCGGGCAGGCGGCACCGTCAGCACCGCCCCGCGTGGGCACAGCCCGCAGCCCCCCGGGGCAGCTGCCCACCTCCCACCCCCAGTGGGAACAAACTGCTGCCGGGGCTGAGGATCCCACCACCAATTTTTCCAGCCCCCTCATGAGCGCAGATCTCCAGGAGGCAGCACGCTCGCACCGAGCCCAAATTAGCCCGGTTTGCAATGAGAAGGGAGAAGTGGACAGTCCCCACGTGGCGCCAGGGGCGCGGAGCGTTTTGGACAGCAATGGAGAGAGATTTTACCTTCACGTCCTCCCACAGATCCTTCTCCTCTTTCAGCACGCGGCTGGTGTGCAGCGGGGTCTGGGGCACCTGCATGGATTGCTGCCGAGAGACCATCGGAGCATCAGCCAAGAGTCCCAAGCATCCCATCCTATCCCCGTCCCGCTGCTTCATCAACCCTGCACTCACCATGATCCAGGGGTGGTTCATGAACTCCGTTATCGTCATGCGCTGGGTCGGATCCGTCTTCAGCAGGTTGCGGATCAGCTGCTTAACTGGAAGGGTTTGTGCAGGGCTGGGCGTTAGCAGGTCCCAGGGTGGCTCTCCCCACACGTCACCCCAAGCCAGCGGCCCCAAAATGCCTGCATGTGCCTCCCGTCCCCTCCATCCCCCAGACCTCACCCTGGTCAGACCCTTCAGCAAAACCCTCTTGAGCAAAGAGGTGAAGCTGCTGCACCACTGAGAGGTGACCCACGATGTGCCCAGGCTTCCCCCCAGCCTCGGCAGTGCTGCTGGACACAGGGCTGACCCCACAGGGAGACCTCGGCCCAGGGACAAGCCATCACAGGGACCACGTTTACCTTCCTCCGACACTTCAGACCATTCGGGGTTGGGAAACTCGTACTGGCCCATTCGGATTCGCTTCTTCATGCCGGGCGAGATGGCAAGGCCATGGTTGGAGTAGAAGGGGGGGTACCCGCACAGCCTGCACCGGGAGAGGCAGCAGAGAGTCAACGCGTCACCCCAAAACCCTCCCCAGCAGCGCCTGCGGGGCACGGGGCAGTGCCAGGAGCAGTGCAACCGGGAAAGGTTCAGCCCCGCCAGCCAGCAGATGAGCTCGAAAGCTGCATCCCCGCTTCTGACCTCGGCGGGATGGAGAGGGACCCATCGGACTTACAGAATGTACATGATGACGCCGAGGGACCACATGTCACAGGACTTGTCGTACTTCTCCGGGCCCAGCACCTCTGGGGCTGGTAAAGAGAGAAACAAAGTCCTGAGTCAGAGTGGCAGCGCCAGGCGAGAGGGAGCCGACCATCCCATGGAGCTGCCAACGAGCTGCCGGCAGCTCCGGGCAGTCTCGGTGGCCCTGCTCAGAGCAGCACGAGCGCTGCTGCCCAGGCCTCAGCACGGCCACGCGGGCAGCAGCGGCAGGAGCGGTGCAGGGTGGTGCTGCCTCGCAGCCCCGAGCACAACACACGAGAGGCTGCAGCACGGGTGTGCAACGTATTGGCTGCACACGCCGGCACGGCGCTCAGAGCGGCCCGTCCTGCACGCACCAGCCAGCGGCAAACACTGCACCCACCTGCGCCCAAAGCAGTCCCCAGTCCCAAGCATCCCAGGCAGGAGTCATCCCCAACACCACGCTGCGGCTGAGGCTCCGGGCTGGATGCAGAGGTGATGGGCTGCACATGGCACCATTCAAACCTCCCCAGCTCTGCAAACCTGCAAGCTCAGACCCTGCAGCCACTTACCCACGTAGTACGGCGTGTAGCACGGAGTGGCCAAGGAATTGTGCGTGGTGGTTTCTTTAGCAAAGCCAAAGTCCGTGAGTTTTAGCACAGCATTGGGCCTTTTGGAGGTGTACAAGAGGTTTTCCGGCTGTGAAAATACAGGGAAGAAGTAGTGAGCAGAAGAGCTGGAGAAGCGTCGGCATTGCCATGGGCCAAGCAGGGCTTGGCACCACCGGGCGAGCATGCAGCACGGTACCTTCACGTCCCGGTGCGCGATGTTGATCGAGTGTAGGTACTGGATGGCTTCCCCAATGCTCTTCATTATCTCTGAAGCCTCTGAAGAAGAGAACAACAACATCAGAAGCCTTTATAAGCAAGCTACAATGAGCACCACTCCCTGGCTTACTCTACAGGCCAGGAGCCAAAGAGCATGGCTGAGGCCGAAGAAGTTCCCTCTACCCAAAGTCCCCCTTTCCAAGCAGGAACAGCCCCCCAGCACCCATGCCTGCGTCGGGAGCCTGCAGTAAATGGGAGAGAAGCTCCCAGGAGGAGGGATGGGGCAGGCTCCAGCCGCTGATCCCAACACCCAACCACACAAGCCCCAAGGAGAGGCTTGCTCTGGGGTGGGGGAGGCTGACCCAGCCCCTAGTACTGCCCAAATCTGTAGGGAAACCAGCTAGGAAAGCTGTTCCCCGTGGGAATGTGGGGGAAACGGGCTTGGGGTTTGGGTTGTGTGAACACTTTTCCTGGCCACAGGAGCAGAGGGGATGAGATTCACGAGATCTATGAGAAACACAGGACCTAGTCTCCATTTTTTGGAGCAGGGTGTGTGTTTCTGAAGGTCACTGAAGCCCCTGCCTGTGCTGGAGTGGGATGGACAAAGCGCAGGGGCAGCTGAGAAAACATCCCCAAACCCTGCTCTCAAGTGAGCATGAAAAGCAGGGCCACTTGCACCCACATTCCTCAAGAGCAAAACCCCGCCAGGGATTCAAAAGAGCGATTGAGGGAATGAGATGGACCAGAAACGCTCCTATAAACAGCAAGAAATGATCCAAAGATGAAACTCCATATCCCCACGGGCTCCGTACCCCGTTCTGTGAAGGCCTGGTCTCCCCTGTCTTGAATTCGGCTGAAGAGCTCCCCGCCATCCAAGCTGGAAGAGAAGCAGATGGAGTTAGATGCTGCGCCGCTCGTCTCACACCCCGGCATAAGCAGTACCAAAACCTCTGAGGCTCAGCCAGGAGCTGCACAAGCTCAGCAAGAAACAAACCCCTTCTTCACCCAAGCCCTTGGGTCGGTGCTTCTGGGCATGGAGCATCTCAGAGCTTCCTCGTTCCAGAAATGAGCAGGGCAGAGGCTTCGCACCGGCGGTGGAGACGCTGGGTGCGAGCGGACGTGGTCTCCCCACCAGCCCACAGAAACACATTTACAGTAAAGACGGCAAACATGGCTCGAACGTGGCGAGAGCACTCCCGGCATGCCTGGCCTTGTTTAGCTCACAAGCCAACCGCCTTGCCGACACACTAACCCCATGCAGAAGTGCTGAGCAAAGATTGAGGCACGAGCACGGTGTCAGCAGCACTGACATGGGCTCGCTGATGGGACGGGGGAGGCAGAGACCGAACCCCGCTGCAGCACAGCAAGCTCTCACGTAAGGCCTTGGAGAAGGACCGTGGAAACCTTGGCGTAGTTCCATCACAGCCAAAGGCTCCCCAGGTACCCTAAGGAAAACCTTGGCTCGCAGAGAGATCATGAATGAGATCAGGGATAATTCTCCATGGGAACAGGGATAACAGTGCTTCCTGTCCCTGCCTTATCTAACTCAAGCAGAAATGGTTTCTGGCTTTCTCAGAGCAGATAGCATCTCCTCCCAGCGCCTTTGACATTCACTGGACATCTGCAATACAGATAGCGTGCAGCTGCTGAGGCCAACCGCTGCATGGAGCATGCGAGGAGACACACCGTGCTCGCGTCAAACGCTGCCTTGTGATGGTGTAACACCAAGAGCATCCCTCAGACAGCGGGGAGCTAACGCAGAGACACGCTGCAGGGAGCCGTCACTGCCCCGGGGACTCGTTTCCTACCATTCAGCTACTGCTTTCTTCCCACACTAGCAGATGCGCTGCACAAACCTTTCCCATCCCCGGCTGCCCAGCGTCCCGGCATGGTTCTCAGAAGCCTCTTCCCGCACCAGAGCCACTCGTGCGGCTGCCGTGCTGCCTGCCCCGGCACTGCTCGCAGCGCTCCTTGCACCCGCTGCCCCCCCAGGCAACCTACTGGCTTGCCAGAGGAGAGGTTTTGGCAAGGAAGCTGCATCAAATCACAGCTGCGGTTGGGATGTGGTTTCAATACTTTCCCCTTCATTCCTCCTCCTCCCCAGGTTATATCAAACATCTACCCAAATCAGAGTTGCTCAACTGCTGTTGCAAGAGGTGCAACGGCATTAAAGATGCGTCAGCTTGGCTTGCCTGCGTGCTGCCCAGCAGATCCCACCGCAGGCTGCCGGGTGCCAGGAACTGACTGAACTGACTACCCCGGCTTTCAATGGCCAAAGCGAGTTTGGTTATGATCTATCTGCAGCGAGAACCACAGGCCTGAGGCCTCCCGAGAGCCGAGCGAGTTTTCAGAATGACTCAGAGCCAGCGCAGCTCCCACCATCCCTCCAACGCCAGCGGCGCAGCACCTATTCCAGGGCTTGCATCCCTACGGTGCTCCTCCCAGCACAGCATCTCCCCGGGGTCCCCAGCATGTGGGCAGGGGTGCAGGAAGGTGCTCACCCCCTTCTGTCATCCCCTCACCGTCCCCGCAGGGCTGCGGGTGCCTCTGCAGGGAGAGTCCACCCGCGGCGGCGGCACCAGGGACTCACCACTCCATGACGATGAGCAGACACTTCCTCCCCTGGTAGAGGTTCTCGTAGACGTCCATGATGCGGACGATGTGCGCGCACTGCGATGCCCTCCAGTGCAGCTCCACTTCCCTGCGGGCCTTCGGGCAGTCCTGCAGCATCTGCAAGAGGAGTGAGACCCTGTCAGCCCCGAGCCCCCAGGAGAGCCAGGCTGCTGGCACAGCACCCACCCGGAGGAGACGCAGGGGTGAAGGCCGAGCGTGGGTGCTCTCTGCGGGCGGCATCGAGGCAAGCTCTAGCGCGCTCTATGCAATGCCTCCATCCCCATCTAGTGGGAAGAGTGTGAAGCCACCCGTCCTCACAAGCTTCTTGCCCTCCCTTCCAAGGCTGGTAAAAGCTTATCCCAGCTGTCTGCCACCTCCCTGCCCTCCGAGATGCCTCCCCAGGTGCCTGGCCAGCCTGCACCACCAACCAACAAGACTTCCTACTGCAGCTACGAACAAGCTTCTGCACACCGGTACCTACACCACTGCACCCTCGGGTGCCACCACGCGTCCTTGTTCTCCCCTTTGCAGCCCCTGGCAGGGCTGCCCACCCATCTCCTCCCGTGCACCAGCCTTCTGCTCCGTGGGACTGGCAGGACCCTCCTGCTCTGTGCCCTTATGCACGGGCCAGGCACAAAAGCACCCTCATGGCGGCCTCGGAGGCCACCAGCACCCAGCCACACACGCCTCGGGAGGGGACAAAGCAAACAGCCAGAGGTTCCCTAAATAGCAGCTTTTCTCACAAGCAGCAGCAGCTCTTTAATGAGGCCCTCACCCCTCCCAGAGACAACTCGCAGTTCCCAGGTGCAGGAAGGATTTGCTCGTCTGTCACAGGCTATTAATTACCATGTTTGTCAGGATAAACAACCAGCCTTAATTATTATACTCCTAAATATAGAGCAAACAACGTCTCTATCTTGAGCACAGTTCATTTTCCTTCCTGTCTCTCGGGGCCGGGCTCAGGGAAACACCCCAGAGCAGGTCTGCACCTCGGTGCGGCAGCAGGCAAGGGCACGTGGAAACACATCCCCACCCACCACGTGCAGCAGCAGAAAACAGCAGGTTTGGCCATTTTACCAAAACAGACACAGAGATGTGCTTCTTGCCCCTCTCCCAGCCAAGCTCCAGGGGCTGCTCAGCGAAGGAGAGTGCCCAGCTGGCAAACGGAGGAGCATCAGCCCTGGGATGCTTCGCTGGCCTGGCAGGACCCGAAACGGTGCCCAGCACATGGCGAGGACCCCTCTGCCGCAGGGGGGATTTCACAGGAACAGGAGTTAATGCTTGCTGCGGCCCCAAAAGATGCACGCTGCCTGCTTACGAGAGGCTCGCCGACGGCGCTCACGGGAGCCCTGGCAGAGTAACGGCAACTTGCATTCCTGCCTGCAACAGCGCTTGCCCTTTGCCACAGGGAAAGGGACAGCTCGGATGTGCCTTTCGGCCACCCACCCGTAACGCCGACACTTGGGTGCTGGGTCACACCTCTCCCGCCTCCTCGGCTCTCCTGCTTCCCGAGGCGGACAAAACCCGTGCCGGTGGACGGGGCGCGGGGTGGCTTCTGGCATCAAACCATCTGGAAGCTCAGTGAAGACCAAAGTGGCCGAGCCACCCTTTGCACAACCGTTTGACGTCATTTGCACCGATAGCTTCAGGGCAAAAGGAAGACAGGGCAGGAGGTTGGACAGCCCCTCCTTGCTCCTCTATTGCTTAATTACCCTAAAAGCCAGATCCTGCTGAAGCCATAAGCAAGCATAGCGCCAGCCCCCCCCCAACGTGCAGACGGGGAAAGGGCCTGGAGAAAAGCTTGGTTATTTGCAGCTCCGCTCCGAAGAGCCTGGCGCGGGAAGCCAGGAAGCTGAAGAGAAAAAAAAACAATTTGTAATTACGCGCTGGGAAAATGGAACAGCAGGAAGCAGACGGTTAACATCATTCTGCACAAGACAAACGGGAGACGTACAGAAATATATATCCAATTTTTAGAGGTCACTCAGAGAGCTTTTAAAGGAACTTAATTGTGTTTCTAATGAACTAGGAGGCAGCAGCCTCCATTACCTGTACTAGCACAGCCCTGACGTTTGCTTTTGTACTCGGGCACCCGCAGGCGAGCAAACAGCTGCCCCAGCGCTCTCAAAACGCCCTGGCTGCAATTCAGCTGCACCACCAGCCGGCCTCCCTCCGCTCCCCTGCCAGCCGCGGGACGGAGCGGCAACGGGGAGGCTGCTCGCCTGGCTGGGAGAGGCGGATTAAGCCTCTTTAAGAGAATTATTTGGTCTATTTAGGAAATGTTCCCGGTGGCAGGTGACAGCAGCGCGATGGGGAGCTGAAGGCCAGATGCAATGAGGCTGCGTGGGGAAGGCCATTACCGCTGCAGGGGGATGCGGGAGGGACATGGCGATGCCCAAACCATGGTAGGAGCAACCAGGGCCAGCATCACCCACCGCTCCCATGCAACCTCCGTCCTGCCCTCGGCACAAAGCACCGGCTCCCTGCGCCCCGTGCAGCCGGGGACGGGCCGAGCACGGCGCAGGGGTGGGATAGCACCGCTTGCTCCTGGCCCAGGCAGGGCAAGGGAAGCACTTCCACCAGTTTCTCATTTTCAGACAGCAGCCGGCAGCTCCCGCAGCCAACAACTTTCCCTCCTGCTCCCTCCTCCGCTCCTCGGCCGCAGTCAGCACTGAAACCACCGGTGGGTGACGGCCTGGCGGGACGGGCGTTGCTCCGGTCACAGGAACTCCGCATCAAATGTATTTGGGTGTGTGTGGTAACACTGCCCAGATCCCTAATTTAGCTCCGGTATCCAGGGCAGAAAGATTTATACTTCTTGGCTTGCAACGAGGAGGCTGGAATGGGAAAAGCACCTCGTGTTTCCCTGAGGTTCAGCAAGGGTGAGCTGCCCCCATCCCACCCCAGCTGAGGGTACCAGCCTGGGGACGCTGTGCTGGCTTCAGAGCAGCCTCAGAAGCAGATTTTGCAACCGCAGTAATCCAGAGCACAATCCAGGGTTAACCCTTTGCAGAGGGGAGACGGCAGCAGATGTGCAACCCGCTGGAAACCCCCAACAGCCCACAGCTGCTTTCAGTTCAGCTTTTCCATCTCTCTGATACCCTGTTCCCCCCGCAGGGGAGGGCTCCTTGGAGATCAGACTCTGCGTTATTTCAGATGGGAAGCGTTGCAATACCCGCTCGGCTCTCACCAGAGCAGGAGCTGAGGGCTCCAGCACCGGGGCAGCAGCCGAGCCCAGCAGCCCGGGCTCCGCAGCGGGCAGTAACCAGATCCCCGAGTTACACAAGCGTCCCTGGGACAGGGGGCAAGGGCAGCGCTGCGGAGGGGGCTCGGCCACCGCCTCCGAGCAAAGGCAGGTTTCACGGCCGGAGTCACCGCGTGTGTTTCCCTTTAGAGATTAGGTGCTTTAGATGTTTGCCTTGCAGGCAGCTCAGGTCTCCGAACCTCCTCTCCTCGTCAGAGCACGCCTCCGTGTCCGGGTGTCCCTTCAACGCTGCGTGGGACGGGGGGCAGCCGGGAGAGCTGTGCCGCCCCAGAGCCCCGCGCCGCCCCGTCTCCGCTTCCCACGGGGGCACCTGCCCGCAGGAAAGGGCCACTTCGCCCTCATCACAATTAGGGAGGAAATTCACCTTTCAGCTGCGTTTCAGCTCTCCTCACAGCAGCTTGGCACCTCCGAGATTTCGGCAGACGGCGTTTGCTGCCATCCTGTGCCTTGGCTCAGCCCAGGTCCCCCAGGAGCCATTACATGCTACGAGAGAAATTAGTTACGTGCAAAGCTAAACACACTCGTTAGCTTGGCTAAACCCCTCAAGTCAAGGTCAGCGACAGCGCAGCCCAGCCCCTGCGTCCCACGTGCTCGGGACCCCCCCGGCACCAAAGCCTCCTCCCAGGCTCCCACAGCAGCTCCAGACTCTTCACCACCTTTGGAAGACAAGCCCTGGAAGCGGCTCCTAAAACCGACACAGCTCACTGGGGTGCCTGCAGGGGGACGGCACCCACCCAGCAAACCCAAACCCGGGCGAGCCACCTCCGCAGTGCGAGAAACGGGGCTGCAAAGCGAGCGGGCTCCAGCCAGCCCTGCTGCTCCCCGCAGTCATCAAAAACGAGCTTCAGCTCAAACGAAAGGGCCGGGGGCTCTGTCCTGTTTGCTCGGCAGCACGTCGAGCTGAATTTCCTCCCCATCGTCTCGTGCCAAGCGCAGCGAAGGTGGGTGGGCACGGGGAAGGAAGGAAGACGCCAGAGAAAACAAGGGGGCTGGAGCCGCTCACGTTCCCTCGCCCGCGCGTGTCCTCAGGCAGCACTGATTCAGTCTCGCCTCCTCCTCCTGGGATGATGAGCCATGAATCACGGCAGGTTCACCCAAGAAGCTCCCTTCTCCGCTTGGGCAGGAGCAGGACGACGCCGTCCCGCGGCTACTCGCCGTGGGTACCACCACAGCCCCTCAGAGAGCCACGAGGACACGCTGCGCTCGCTCAGCTTGGCAGGACGGCCCTGTCCGAGAGCTTGCAAGGGAAAACTCACCTCCCGCAGGCAACTCCATGAGAATTGAGAATTAGGCACATACCGGCACACCAAGCTGTTCATTTTCCAGGGCTGCCCCTCTTTGCTCTGGCTCCACGCTCACCCTGGGCACTCCAGCTGCTCTCGCAGGCAGGGTATTTTTATTTCCGTGTGTATTTTGATCACACCCACACCAATTCACCTCCGTTCCCAGCAGAGCAGCACGCACCGCACGCCCTGCCTGCGCGGCAACCGCCCCTCCGAGGACCTCCTGCAAGAGGACCCGCGGGAGCGTGCCCGTGCCCCACGCCACCCCTCAGGACTTGTCTGCACCACGGGGGTTAAAATAAACTGTTCTTAAGCTGCAATAAAAATAAACCTACAGTAAAGAAAGGCAGGCTGTCATCCTCCCGCATCATCAGCAGGGGAGCGGAGCGGAGGTCCCCCTGCCTGGACCGCACACAGGCTCTGGGTTCCCCTGACCGGGCTAGCACAGGGCAAGGAGCATTTTTTCCTAATAAAGCAAAAGGGTTTCTCTTCAAAGGATTTGCCTCTTCTAATCTTTCCATGTAGACTGGTTGCCAACTGGCGTCAGCTGCTTAACACGCTTGTAGAGCCGGTACTGGATGCTTTGCACACGCAGTTCCCACCTCGCAGCGCCAGGAAGGCAAACCCCGACCGCCCCCCGTGCCCACCCGATGAGGCACAGCGCTGGGGGACCTGGAAGAAGCTGATCATCTCCCATGTGTCTTTTTTCTGCCTTTAATGCCAGTACATCTGGGGACCCCACAGGTAACCGCCCCAAAGCTGCCCCAGCCTCTGCTGGAGGCGGTTCAGAGGGAGCCAGCAGCGGAAGGGCACGGAAGGAGCAAAGCTTCGTTCCACTTTTACTGTTTATTAACTACGGAAGAGAAATAAAATCACAAGTCCCAAAGCCCATAAGAAGAATTACATACTAAACAAGAGGGAAATTCATAGTTCAATCGCAATGCAGTAATGACAAAATGTGCAGCTCAGGAAACCTCCCCCACATCATCGCGGCTCTTTATATAAACTTTTGCATTAACCCCATCCCCACTGCTTACAGCCGCCACCACCAGCAGCGCTCAGAAGACTTTCCTACACTGGGGATCATTTCTGCTCTGCCCACGCACACGGAGCTGCGGTCAGTCCCTGCCTGAAGAGCTTTAAGCCCCAACAGACCAGGCAAAAGCCTCACCCTCACGTTCGTTTTACCCGGGAAAAGCCAGAGAAGAGAAGTGACGTGTCTGGAGGAGGAGCTGCGCATGGGTCCCGCAGCGTCCTGCCCGCAGCCTGCCCCAGCCTGCCACGCCGGGGTGACTATTTAGCAGGGTGGCTGCTGCTCCCTGATGGAGATGGCTTCATCAGAGCCTCACGGTTTGCAAGGCAGGACGGCACCAGCCACCAGCTCCCTGCCTTCTGGAGGGATGGTGGCTGGTGCCATCAGCGCCCGGGTGGATGCTGAGGCTTTGACCGTTCAGGCAGGACGCGAGCGTGGCCGGCTCCGTGCATTAGTTGGCTTCGTCCCCACCGCTGTGAACAAAAGGTCATCCTCCACATTCACTTGCCTCGGGGAAGACAGAGAGGTTGGAAAAAGCGTCCCAACGAGAGAGAATTATTCAGATTACACACAGCTACGAACGGGGAGCAAGCCCGGAGACGCAATTCAGGCCGAGCAAACACGAACTGACACACACGCTCGAGCTGCTCGGCCGCATTCTCCGAGCCTGAATTACCGGAGCGCTTCGAGGAAGACCCAGAGCCATCGCAGCGAGCGCAGGGAAAGCCTTCCCACTGCGTGGCCGGAGAGGAGCAATACGCCAGGCATGAAGAGGCTGCGTGCGAGAGGGGCGAGCTAAAAACCCCTCCAGAAGCATCCAGCACGCTCGCAGAGGCAGATGTCGGAGCGGGCGGCCTCGTCCCCGCTCCTGCGGGCGATTTTGCAACGGGGCGGAGGATGGAAACGGGGCGAGGGAAGAGGCGGCTATTGCACCGCGCTTTCACAAGGAGACCCGCCGCACCGGGGCCCCGCTCGCTCGCCCACAACGGTTGCGCAACCTCCGTGCCCCGTGTGCTGCCACCTCCCCAGCCCGCGGCTCCCACGGGGGTCCGTGCCCACGGGGGGGATGCTCGGGGACCCCCACTCGCACCGACCCCTCCTCCCCAGGGCATCTGCTGAGCATTTCCTCGCCCTGCGACAGATGCAGCAGCTATTCAGCCTTTTCAGGCTGCAACAAAAGCCTCTCCAGGCACACAAAGGCAAAGAGCAGAAGAGAGACCGAGGCTTAAATAAGAGCCACCTGCCAGGGGCTGTGCCCCCCCCACGCAATCCGGGTGCTGCCCCCCGGCCAGCCCCGCTCTGCAGAGCCCCTTTCTCAGCAGCGAAAATATTCTTGGCCCTTTGATTTCAAGGAGATGAAGCTCCGAAGGGGGTGCCCCGAAGCAGTGCCCTGGATGCTGAGGGAAGGGCCACCAGCGCGGTGGGGACACTGGGGACACTGGGGACGAGGAGGTGGCGGGCAGGAGGGGGCTGCGAAACTCATGGGAAAAGTCAAAGCAGGTAAATGGCAACAAGGCGGCAGCATGAAGCATCCCCGCTGACTCACGGCACCAGCAGCAGGCTCAAACTGGTGTTTAATGAAGAGAAATAAATAGTTTCAGCTTCACGTGTCTGAGAAAATAAAAAAAAAAAACAAAATTAGGGGCCCATTCAGTCCCAGGTTTTTGTTTTGGGATCATCCTCTTCTCCCCGTACATCAGAAGCGGCACGGGGTTCTGGTGACTCACCCGATGCTCATGCCTCCGGGAGGCACCAGGGCTGGCGTCGGGAGCCAAGACCTCAGCCCAGGCATCAGCCATGGCTAGCAAGGCCCCCAGGTCCTGCCGCGCGGGGGCACGTCCCGGGAGGTCCCAGGGAGCAGATCTCGCTGGAGCGACGGAGCCACCACCCCGGCCAGGAGCTCCAGGACGTGGGATTCGTGGGGATGAAGGGGTCATGATGGCCAAAACGCCCCAACCCAGCCCATCCCTTCCTGCGGGCATCCGAGATGTCACTTCCCACCAGGAGCCACCGCGACGCCAGGCTCGGAAGCCTGAGCAGGGAAGGGAGGCAGCGGCTCCGGGGCGGGGGGACGCTCGGGGACCCCTCTCTGCAAACCAAACCACCGCAGCCCCCCAACGCCAACGCCTCCGCCGCGTCCCCCGGCCAGGACACGCTGCAGCTGCCGGGGCCTTTCATCGGCACCATACAAAGCGAAAGGAAAATGAGAAGCCACAGGAGGGGCGGACATCTTCACACGCGACATGGCGACATGGCTGCAGCCAGCGGATCTGCTCGGCGCACAGCCCCTTTCCTGCCGCCTCCTCGCAAAGCTTCAGGGCCGGGGTCAGCTCCTCCTTCCAGCCCCTCCCCAAGCCCCATCCCTCGCCAGATCTCCTACCGGAGCTGCCGAGCTCATGAACGGAAAAGTGCACATATGTGCTTTTGTGATAGGAAGTGGTTGATATCTGCAGGCGTGATTAATGCAGAAGTAAACACTAATGTAAACCATTAACTCAGCGCTGACCTATGTCCTTTGCACTTCCCTCCCGCAGGCACAGCTTGAAAAAACCCCTTATCACCACGCTGGCACCCTCGCTCCCTGGCACGATGCGGTACCGCAGCTGGGGGCTTTCCCTGGCGTATCAGACAGACGGACAGACCGGCTGCTTTCCCTCGCGTATCAGACAGACGGACAGACCGGCTCAGCCTCCACCATGCAGCCCACGGACAGCACCAGGCACTCGAATCATCGTTTTGGGTGCCTCGGCTCCGCCAGCCCCACAGCAACCCTGGGGACAACCCTGCCCGACCTCACCATTACCTCCAACCCCAGGGACAGCTTCGGGGGGGATTGCCTACACCCACACCCCAGAACCGCTTACTTTTCAGCTGGAAGTTATTTAGGGGAGAGGCTCGGACCGCCCAGCCCCACGTGTGCAAGCAGAGGAGCCACGAAGCCCTGCCAGAAGCCCCACTAACACCCACCGCTTCCCGGCAGCCCGGCCTCACGCTCCTGGGCTCGCGCTCTGCCCAAAAATGAAGTTTCTCGGGGCTCGGCCCATGGGCAGGACCCCACCGTGGGACAGACGGGCGGCTGCCACCCCCTCCCAGCCCAGCGATCCTGCCTGCTGCCTTCCAACACAGATCTTAGAGCAGTGTAAATAGAATATATATTAAAATATATCTATTTAAAGAAAAAAAAACAAAGCCGCATCGAGGCCAACCGCTCTTGAAGCGCCATTCACCCCCGGCACTGGAAGCAGTACGGCCTCGGGACGCGTTTCTTCCACCAGTGCCAAGCCTGAAGAGCGTTTAATTTACGTGCCCTTGAAGCTCGGTGACAACAGCACGTTTTGCACCATTCTGCCCCTTCCTTGGCTGTTTGTTTAGTAGAGTTTCACCCTCGTCGTGGGCTCCAGGGCACCGCGAACATCTCCCTGAGACGAGGCCGGGGTGCACACCCCGGCTGCGGTGCCCCATGCACCCCGGGTCACCCCGGAGGCGACGAGTCCCCCGATGCGGGTGCAGGACACGGAGGCGGCAGCTCTTGCCTTCGCCAGGCGATCCCTGCAGGGCTGCAGAGAGGAGCATCCCCCCCCCGGGCAACCGGGACCCAGGACACGAAACCTTGGAGGCTTCCAAGAGGTGCCAGTCTAAGGGGATGGCAGTGCCTACACCGGCTGGGTGAACCTGCACAAGATGCAATGGCCAAAGTGGTTTGGAGGCTGCCAGGGCCTCGGGGCTGGGACCACGGCTCTTCCCTGTGTGAGATAAATAGCGCCCGTGCTGGGCGGCTACCGCTTTTGTTGACAGCGGGGTTTGTTTTGTGCAGGGGAAGGCCAGGACAGGAGTGACACAGGGATTTCATAATACGCCTTTGTCTGCACAGGCGCTCGGCGAGGCAGGGGCCCCAGCCGCCCTCCTCTCTCCACCTCTCACACAGCGAACAGATAAAAAGCCTCCAGCTCCATCAGCTCCGATGCAGATGGACGCACGAGCCCACCTCCGGGGACGCACAGGGCGGACGGTGCTCCGGCACGCGCGGGGCAGGGAGAGGGGCTGCCGCAGCTGACCCACAGCAAGGCGTGTAACGAGAAGGGATGCTAATGAAGGAGCAGAGGGAAAGGGGAGGATCGCACCCCACTGGGTGATTAAGAGCTGTTCAGCGGGTACGCATCACCCACCATCCTTTCTCTTCTGCCATCTCCCCCAAACAGGCAGAGCTGCTCACCGAAAGCCAGGGCTGCCTGTGGCTCTCGCTCACTGCAGCCACCCTGCCCCGGCACGGCCGTCCCTGCACCCCAGGCTGCTCTCCTCCTCCTCCTCCTCCTCCTCCTCCTCCTCCTCCCACCGCACGGCTGCTGCGCATCCCCAGTGCCTAACAGGACCTGCAGAAGAGCTGGTGGGACCAACCGTTTGCAATGAACCCACCTGGGTTAAGAGCCATGCAACACTCCAGGCTCCAGACCCAAGGCTACTCACGGTCATACGCTCCCACTTCGCCCACCACAGCAGTATTTTAGGGGAAATCCTGGACCTTGAAGCAATGCAATAAAAGGCCGAGAGCCTCCTGGCACCCCGCAAGCCCGAGGGGCTGAGCAGGGCGCTCTTCCTCCACCAGCCCCTCTTCCCTCCACACCAGCCATCCTTAAGCTCTTTCAGCCGGGAGGAAAACACAGTCGCAATTCTACTTTAAAAAAAGCCCTTCTTTGCAATCTGCTGGCACCTCGTTAAAGCTCTCAGGACACAGTGGCTATTATTAGCTCCCTCCAGGCTTTCGGCAGCCCCGAGAGCCTCCGCGGCACCTGTTGGCAGCAGCCGCGCGGCCACAGAGCCTGGGAGGTTTGGTGAAGCCCAGAGGGAGCCCAGACCACCAGCGTCCCGATCAGCACCGTCACCTCAAAGAACCTCAGCCAACAAGCACACAAAACCCACCGCGAAGCACCTTCTCCCCCTGGGCAACACCGAGAAACGCCGGCCTCCGGAGGCTGCTCCCGTAAAGGGATCCTGCCCAACAGAAAACTGAGCAAGGGGTCGATCGCAGAGGTTTTACACTCTTGCATCTTTTCAATATATAGCAAAGACATACGCGCTCTGGGGAAGACTCGCTGATCTTCACACGGCTGCCCGGTACCCCACTGCCAGACAGCGCTTGCCAGCAGGCTCCTCGGTTTCTTAGCAAATACAACAGACAGCGAGCGCTTTGGGCACATTTTGCCTG
This sequence comes from Anhinga rufa, assembly GCA_013400875.1. Classification (NCBI taxonomy): domain Eukaryota; kingdom Metazoa; phylum Chordata; class Aves; order Suliformes; family Anhingidae; genus Anhinga; species Anhinga rufa. Next base: position 9,425 of record VZTV01070497.1, on the reverse strand, counting down.
TTAGATTAGCATGGAAAGGGGATAAAAGGATAAAAGCAGGGACATTAAACTAACAAAAAAAACCTACTCCTGCAGCTACGGCTGCTCCCCCGGAGGGCCAGGCTGTTCATCTTGGGCATCCCCATACCCAGCCTTTAAAAAGAAACCTCACCTGACAGTCAGCCTTACGGACACCAGCTCATCCCGGGGCAGCGTTAACTGGGGCCACCCGGGAGCAGGGGCAGCCCTGGGGCACGGGGTGGGCAGGGGGGAGCTGCTCCCTCCGGGCTGGCTGGGGGCTCCTGGGTCCTGCTTTGTATGAATTTAAGCTTTTTCAATCCCACTTATTCACGAAAAGGGCTTAGGGCCAGGGGGAGCTGAAGAGCAGACAGGCCAGCCTTTGTGCGGCTCGGCCGCCCACCCACCCGAGGGCTCCAGCATGTTTCCCAGTGCAGCCCCTGCAGCGGACTGGAGCATACTGGTAAGCAGCCGCGCTGGCATTGCCGCTGCCCCTGTGGCCCCACTCCCCTCCAGCTGCCCCCCTGCAAAGCCTGGAGCAATGCCTCGAGCCAGCACTTCTTAAGTGAGGAGAGAGAAATTAAGCCTTCAACAGCCCGTATGAGCATCACCCCCATCGCATTACCCCCCTCTCTCCCGCAGTGAAGTTTAAGGCTCTTTCCAAGGCTGGTGGGAGGGTGTGGATTCGAGGTGGGTACCACATCCAGGTGTTCATCACTGGTTAGGAGTTAAGTCACTAAAACCCTCGAGGCATCGCCACCACATCCCAGCCAACCTCTCCTTCCAGCGACGTTTGCCTGGTTCTTTCAGTGCCGTCTTTAGGGAGAAAGAATCATGAAAGGGGTGTTTTGGTAAAAGCCAGGCTGTGCTTGGCAGGTCAAGCACCTCTGCCCTCACTGCCACAGCCCAGCAAATCCGAGTTAACCGGCTACACCGAGCACAGCCAGAAAACTCTCCTTGCTCTCGTTAGCTGGACCCCTCAGGTCTAGAGCCCTCCCTGCCCTTCGATTCCTCAAGGTGAAGCCCAGAAGTAGGAATATTACCCAAAAGCACTGCACGCCGAGGCACACGGAGAACATCATCTTCCGTGAAGTCGCCCAGACCGTGGCGGAGGGCACAAGCTGTATGCCTGCTCCAAAGCTCCCGGGGAGCAGCTCCAGCTCCCGGTCCTCCTGCCCGGGAGGCTCCGGAGCTGCTGCTCAGCAGCACGCGAAGCCCACGTTTTAATGCGTTCATAACCTCCTCGGCATCTTACTCACCCAGGCTTCATCAGCCCCGTATTTGCATCTCTAACGACACGCACCGGAGGCCGGGCTGGCTGTCTCCTCCAGCAGCAAGGAGCTGGGGAACAGGAGCACCAGGACACTTCCAAACCCCCCAGGGACCTGGAGCGCTGACTCCCACCACCCACAGAGCATCTCCCGTCCTGGCAGGGACCTGCTCTTTATCAGCAGCTCTTCCTCACAACAAAAGATACCGGGAGATTGTTCCCCAAAGTAGAATAAGCAGGGTGGGACCTGGACCAGGGAGGGAGACGTCAGCAATCCTGCTCCGACACGCACACGTGGACCCTCGCGGCGGGAACAGGGTCAGCTCCTTGCAGGGAAAAGCACCGAGGACAAAAGCAAAGGCCTCGGCAAGCCTCTGCCAAGCTCCTGGGCCAGCAAGGGGGAAGATGTCCTCTCTGGGAGCCCAGGCACGTGCCCACCCGAGGGCTGCAACACCCGAGGGCTCCCCGATACAGCCGTGCCCCCCCCCGTGCTGGTGCTGCTCCGCCCGCGGCACGGGAGGCACCCACCCAAAAACACCCGGATTCGCAGCTCCGATGACTTCCAGGAGATAACCTGGGTTTAAACTTCCCAGCAAGCCCGCCCTTCCCAGCACCGCAGCACAGCCACTTATGCAAGAGCCGAGGGGGGGGTGTGTTTTCTCTGCAATCTGCCCAGTGCAATGGGCAGCAAGGTTGCGAAATGGCTGAAGAGGAAGAAGAGAGAGTCGCACCAGGCCCAGAGGGGACCGGGCTGGCAGGAGGAGGCTGTTACAGGCGACGATGGCTCCCACAGCCCGGCCGTATCCGAAAGCAGCAGCTCTGGGAGCTGCGGGGCCACAGGAGCCAGCGCTCTGTGGGTGACGGGGTGCTGTCGCCCGCGGTGGGGCTGCCTGCGAGCGAGCACAGCCCCTGCCTTTTTGCTAAAACAAGCGGAAATATAATATGTTATAACCGTTCTGAAGCAGTCTTAAACACTGAGCTGGTAGATGCAATAAGGCTGTCATTACTACTGAAAATAAAAACATACCCATGTTACCAGACCAGCTCCCTGCCTTTTTTTTTTTTAAAGTAGGCTGAGGATAACATGCATACTTTCAGGTTTGTTTTGACCTGATTGCATCTGCTTTCCCCCCCAACCCAGCTGAGATGCCCAGGATGCCATCCCCATTTCGGACCCGGCTCCCACCCGCACCTACGGGCGCGAGAAGCGACGAGCTGCGGCTACTGGAATTGCAGGCGGACGGGATGCGCTGCCAAATTTCCACAGCAGCCCCAGCTTGTGTTCCAGCCGCATTTCCCTGAAAACACACATTTGGCAGGAGGTCCAAGGAGCCTTTCAAGAGGCTGCCCTAGCTCGGTGCTGCGTACCAGGGCCAGGGGACGCCGGGAGGACAGCAGACGGGGAGAAATGCTGTGCCATTTCTGAACCCTCAGCAGAAGATGCTCCCACCCGTGTCTGCCCCATAGAAACGCAGGAGGTGCTGCACCCCTTGGGACAGGGACAGCCCAGAGCCCTGACCTGCTGTTACACAGATTTATTCTGCTCCAGCACGAGAGGCATATGGCAACAACGACCCTGAACCCAATTCACCCCCCTCTTCTGGGGCCAGCAGAGCTGGAGAGGTTGAACTCAAGAGGAGCACCCAGGGGAGCTGGCTGCAGCCAGGGGCACACAAAGCAAAGTTAGTTACGATGACAAAGGAAACGAGTCCATCCCTCTGCTGACCCCAAACCTATAGCCCAAAGCGGGTAAGGATATCTAGCAAGAGCAGAGCTGCAAAGTCCTAGCCTGGCTGGGCGCCCCAGGAACATTCAGATCTGGGTTTGCATTTTGAACTTTATCTCTAGTTTAGGCTACAGCTCACTGGACAGCCAGGCACATAATCACATGCAGCCCTGACGCCAACAGCTTAAATAATCTCATTACATATGACGGCAAACACCGTGCCAGCTGCAGACCGCTTGAGCCAACATGCTCACCTGCCCTCTCTGCTGGGAGAGTGAATGTTGTCCCAGCAAAGCACTGCTGGGACGCCCCAATTCATACGAAGATGCTGTCGTCCGCCCCGGCAGCATCAGCCTGAAGACAGAGCCACAGCGAAGCTCCACGTGCTCCCAGCAGTGCTCAGACAGCATCCACACCGGTACCCTGTCCTGTATCCCCCTCCCGACGGCAGGTACCATCCCAACACCCTCCAAATGACAGCATCCCTGGCCAACCTCGTGCTTCAGGTCCTCTCAGGTCAGGGGGATCTACCAGCACTCATGGACTCACAGCCGTTAGCCCCTTCCTGAGGCCACGAAGGAAACAGCGAGTTAATGCAACAATTAAACCTGCCAGCTGCTATAATCCCTATCTCAAATTGGTAAGATCTTAAAAAGGCTGAAATCTTTGAAATGACTCAGCCACAAGGTACAAAGAAACAACAGCTTAAAAGGCTGTTAAAGCTCTCTGCATTCAGACTCGCTCTTGCGTGCCCTGCTCTATCCCCCGCGTGCTGCTCCCCGTCCTCCTCCGTAGGGGATCCAGCCGCAGAGACGAGAGCCCTCTCCAAAACGAGCCTCCAGGCACCAGTCACGCACACGGTCCTCGTGCCAGCCGTGGCTGAAAGGAGAAGATATTTTAGCATCTTGCAGCCATGAAACATGAGGGGCATCCACGGAGGGGATGGGACCCGCTTTCAGTGGGGTAAGGGTCTCAGGGGCTTTTAAAATCCAGCATCGCTGTCACCACCAGAGATGAGCACGCTGCTCAGCAGCTCTGGACCACGCTGAAATGCCGACTGAACATGACCGCCCGGGCTCGAAACAGGTTTCTTGGGGAGCGGTCAGGTAAAGCTGTGTCCCTGTGCCGCAGCTGGTGCAGGGATCACCCTGGTCCTCGCAGATCCCTCCAAACCCTCCCCTCCTCCAAAACCAGCCTGCGAGCTCAGCCAGCTCTCGGAAGACCCTCTCCCAGCTCCTGCCTCACCCCTGCTGCCTGCACCCCTGCCCGCAGCGTGGGGAGGAGCCCAACGGGGCAGACATGGGGCTGCCGGGGGCATCCGGCAAAAGCGGGGCCCCGAGAGCTGGCCCGCGCCGGGCCGCGGCAGCCACCCTCGCCCGCTGCAGACAGCCCCGGCGCGGCGGAGGGGAGGCAGCGCGTTATTCTTGGAAACCAGGAGGTGAGGTCATGCTGCCTGAATGCTGCAACTTGAGGCCAGACGCACAGGGCCAGTTGTGCTTGGAGAAGAGCCTGACTGCTGCAGCGGGCGGCCGAGCGAGGGCCGTCTGTGGGTCGGGAAGCCGGTTAAGTTCGGAGCTAACAGGAGGAAAGGGTTTCCTAATGAAGGAGGGCTCCTTCCTCCCAGGCTCTCAGCACAGAGCGCAAACCCCAACAAAGGGATGGGTTTTAAAATAGCATCAGCTACTGCCTCCGCTGCAAAGCCCTCGGACCACCCCGGTGCGGGGCACATGAGCCCACCACGAAGGCTCAGGAGACGCCAAACCCAGAGCCACGCTGCTCCTCGTGCCGCAGGGACAGTCAAACAGCCGCTTCCAACCCGGCCTCTCCTTCGGATGCCTCCCACGTACCCACACCGCCCTGCAGTCTGTCAGGAGTTCACGCCATCGGATCCTAGAGCACATCCTGGAGGTTTCTGAGAGGACAAAAAGTCACCAATTCGCTCTTTCAGGCTTCCTAGGCAGGAACTTCCTGGGGGCTTTCACCACCTGAGCCTACCCATCGTCCAGCAAATGCACTAGGAGACCTAGCTCTCAGGCTGCACAGCTTCTAATTATTATTTATACGCTGCTTCAAATACATGCAGTGCTTTGGAATAGGCAACGCGTGTCTGTCAAAGCCCAGCGTCCGCTCTCCACCCGGGGCAGAGCCGGCACCTCCGCAGACGAGCGCTGTCCTATACATCGGGCTTTCCCGACGCGTGCGCTGGCAGATGGCAGAAACCTCGCTGAAGGCCAGCGGGAGCTCAGCGTGAACGATAAATTAAGCGTTTTACCTTGGTTATTAAATCACACACACGGGGGCCATATTTCCGTCCTGCGGGACGGCTGCCTGCGAAGGATTCACCCTGGAGAGCAAGCAGCTCAGCTCCTAAGCCCGGTCCCGGCTCTGACGGGCTGCGAGACCTTCAGTAAATCACTGCATCTCAGTTCCCCACCTCTGAAAACGTGAGAAACACCAACCTTCTTTTACAAGACCTATGACTGATGGCATTAGATTATTATTAAGAGGAAGAACCCTGCCACTTCCTGAGCATGTGCCAAAGCAAAAACCAAGCCTCTGCTCCCAGGCCGTTATCAGTCCATCTCAGTCATAGCTTCGACTGCTCAGAACATGTAATGTATTTAGAAGAGATTAAGGCAAATCCTAAATTGTTTAAACAAATTCAAACCCCAAGTCAGTAGACTCCTTTGGTCAATGAGATAATAAACCACTGCCTTGGAAAAGTCCCAGTGATGTCACTATTCTTTCCACAGCTTTTCAACCATGGCTTGCACAGAAGGTAACAGCAAAGACATTTCTGGTTACACAAAATACATGGTAGAGTTTAAAAAAAGAAAGAAAGAATCCCCCCACGGAGAGAGGAGCAGAAGTACAGCAGATGCACGGCGAGTTGCTTCCCAGGAGCGTGAGCCCCGGATCTTCATCTACTCCATCATTCAGGGGTTATCTTTCCAGCTGGGTTTTCTGGGGGACAAAGCATTTGATCTCAAAGGAAGCTGCAGGAAGCCACGGGAAGCAGGGCGCTTTGCTCCTCTAAACACCTCTGTAAAGAACCCTAGCCATGATGGCAGAGCGAGCACGAGGCCACCAGCTACACGAACTCGCTCATCCACAGAGCTGCTCGCCTACCAGCTACGAGACGCCTGCCCTATTTCCACGACAGGCATCTTACAAGAATAATAAACCACAGAAGTACTGGGCTCCTTCCTCCTTCTCCATCAGGGGAACCATCGCTCACAAGTTATCTGATGAGGCTGACAGCGAGACAGAGTGTTTCGCAAACATGCCCCGAAGCACCAAGGATGCTCCAGATACAGGGCTGCCAGCGAGGGGGCAAGCTTGCAAGCAGCCTCCACGGCCCTGCGAGAAGCTCTTCCAGCTCGTCCAAGCTCACCAATCCGGGCGAGGATTTCTTGCTTTGAAGTTGGGGTTAGGAGTGAGGTTTGTTAATTTGTTTTAAAGGAAACCTGCTCCACCAAGAGCTCCATCAAGCGACGCGTACAACCGAGAAAAACTCGCTATTACTGGCCCCCGCTCTCTGGTCTGGCTTACCTGCCATTTCCTTGCCGAATTACAGAGAGCCAGCCATCAACCCAGCATCTTGCCTAAAGATTAGTCTTAAAAGTGGAATTTGCAGTAGGCGAGACAGACCTCGCTCCCAGCCCCGCCATCGCAGCCTGCGTCACTAATGCCAACAGCCTGACCACAATGAACAACGCCAAGTCAGGTCAGCGGTGACCTACATACAGCAGGCCTTACAGAAATTACAAGCCTAATTTTGCCTAGTAATAAATCACACCAAGGCACAAGGAAGAAAGGGGTAAGAAACCACCTAGGCCTTGCATTTCAGTTCCATTCATCACCTCTCCACGGACTTTATGTTCCCACCCTGCAGTAAATCACCGCGCATCAAACAGGGTCAAGTCACGGATGACTGGGACCGTCGGTGGCCTGCTTCCCACCAGATAAGTCAGGGTGCCACACTTCAGGTATTGCTCGATAACAAAAAAATAAAGTCGGGGGTGGGAAACTAGCAAAATAAACAATAAAGATCTATAAGAAGAGTAAAGGAATATCTCCTGTTTCCACCTAGGTACCACACCGCAAATAAAACTACCATCCATCAACTCACACACGTTTAATTTAATGATGCGTCTCTGCCACGGACTATTGCATCGGAAGGAGGAGAAAATTGGCTGTAACATTTTCACCGCTGCTGGAACGGTGTCTCCAAGCTCACGCTCTCCAGCGCACCGAAAAAGCTCGCTTAAGCAAAGCGAGTCCCAGCAAAACCCTAACCTAAATGCACCTCTGCTTGGCGGAAAGAGGTTTAACAACAGAATAGTTGCTCGCGATCCAAGAGGAAGCACAACATAACCAGAAGAGACCGTTAGTATCGGGGAGAGACACAACTGCTTCCCTCCAGTGGGGGACTGCGCTATTATCCAGGATTTTGGAACAGCAAATGTAAAGAGCAACGTTCCAAATGGAAAGGTTTGCTGCACAACCAAAGCAGGCAGCACAGAGAGGTTTCAGCTGTGGCTTCTGGCGATGGGCCATCAGGATTCTTTTAAGCATCATCTGAAGCATGACAGCTCGATGCGATCACTTCTGCGGACCCCGCTTTAGGTCATCTTTCCACGCTGATGCAGCCCCTGAGTAATTCGGATCCCAGTACCGCTCCGCAGGTCTCCAACAGACACGTTATCCCAGCTGCGTACCAGAGGAGGGGACGGAGTCAAGCTCTCATCGCGCCCAGGGCGGTCACCCCCACCGCATTTCAGCTCGGCACTTCAGTCCAAATAAGCCAAGCCTCCAGCTCACGCTCACCGGGACAAGCCGAGTACGCGCCGGCTCGTCCAAGAGCCCAAACTGACAGCGTAGCAGTTTTTAAGGGGCTGGAAGGAATCACTTACGGTAGCAGCTGTGCTGCTCTTTGAAACGCCAGAGACGCGTCCAACCGCTCAGCTGAACGCTCCTCTCCCGGCAGGGACGTGTCAAGAGGCCGGGGCAGGGGACAGAGGGAAGACGACCAACGCTTTTCCAAAACAGAGATCCAGCATCAAACATACCTCACCCTCCGAGAGCCGCGCAGACGCTCCGCGCCACGCTCCTACGTTACAACGCGAAGTCCCACGCTCCGAGAGGCTTTTCGGCACGGCCGAGGAACCAACACGACTCGTGGCAGTAAATCCTGACCCCACCTGCTGCACCGCGCTCTGGGACGGGCGGGTAACGGCGCGAACACCGGGCCCCGACTGTCCTACCCGTGCCGGGGCAGAGAGGAACCGCCGGCCTTCGGCCGCCTCTGCCATCCTTCCCCTTTCAGGGCTGCAAAAGGGAAGTGCTGGATTCTGTGCTTTAAATACTCGAGTCAACTGCAGAAGCGAGGAGGAGCCCGCCTGCCAAAACAGAAGAGGATTTCACTAATTTCCAACCAAACGAGATGACAATACATGTCATCTTGGAGCACAACGCGGCGCGGCTCACGAGAAACGCCTGCGTTTCCGAAGGAAAAGCCAAACCGTTACCATTCAGCTGAACCCCCCCCGCCTTTAACTGCAGGGGCTCGGCACGTCCCCCGCCGACCCCACCACCCCTGCGGCACGACGCATGCCTCCAAACCCACTCGTCCATTCACTCATTCCGGTTCGGCATCCCAGATACCGACAGATGGGCAGCATTAAAAACAAAAAAAAAGGGTGGGGGTTACGGATTCAGGTGGGTTTTGGGGTTGTTTGTTTTTTTCTCTTTTTAGCCTTCGCAGTTCTCAGGGTAACGCCGAGGGTTCCAACAGCTCACGCGTGGGCGCAACTTGCATCGACGCTAGAGAACACGGCGCTCCCACCGAGCAGACTGCCTGCACCCGCGTCACCCAGCGCCGCGCTTGGCACGCCGCGGATCCATTCAAACTTCCCCGAGTCCCTCCGGCGGGGAGACACGCTCCCCGCTTCGCTCGGAAAGCTCGCTGGAAAACAGGGAGACCGTCGCGTCGCCTAGCGCGCGCGCTGAAAAGACACCTCCGCGGCCGCCGCTTATCTGCCGCGTCTTTCGACGAGAAGCAACGAGGGATAAACGCGGCAACGCCGAGATATCCCCCCCGCGCGAAGCCGGGGGCACGACAGCCGCCCGGTATCGCGCGCCGTTCCGTGCGGTCGGAGCCGGGGCAGCGCTGCCGCCCAACAGGGACGCCCGGGGCGGCGTCGACGCCAACGAAGGGGAACCCCTCGTTTTGAGACGTAAACCCCGCGGGGGCGACGCCGGCCAGGCCAAGGGCTCCTCTCCTCTCCGGACCCTCCGGGTGGGCAACCGAGGTGTCATTTTGATTCGTTTCGTATTAGACAAGCCGAAACCCAGCGTCTCGGTGCTCTTAGTAGGGGAAAAAATATTAAATTAAAGCATGGCGGGCCGGACGGGCAGCGGCCGCCTCCA
>VZTV01070491.1:766-14831 GCA_013400875.1 Anhinga rufa | reverse complement strand
ATGCTAAAAAGTTGTTTTCTAAGAAACTGTGTCACAAATGAAAAAATGAGGACACACATGATAACTGTAGCTGAATAATTACATTTGTGGCATAAACTTACAGCAGTTAGAAAAGTCACAGATAGGACATGCTTTTCACTGCAGAATTTCCTGACTTGTTGGCTTCTACCTCATCCTTAATGCCATCTAAATGCTGTTTCAGCCCATGAATTGGATTTTCTTTTGATTTGAGCAGATCATATATTCATTTGTCAACACTCTATCTTCATCAATCAATATATTATGCCAGGCAGCTTCATCTCCTCTTGAAAGATAGCCTTGGATTATGTCATGGCTCAATTCTGCATTGCCCCTACAGAGATAATGAATTCGCACATGTAAGAGGATCATTTACCGATGGGGATGGGATGCTGTTTTGAGCATATCATTTCCATCTGCCACAGGATGATTCCATTTGCAAAAATTGATCTCCGGGAGGAGGATTTCTTAGCTACGGTAAGCATGCTGTAGGCACAGTGTAGCAGAGTGTGTCGTCTGACAGGAGTGGAAGAAGGGATCATATTGCTGATGCTGCCCCCAGAAAGTCAAGGCTGCAGGGAACGGTTTGCTTTTCTTCACACCGAGGCTGGAGAAAGGAGCATGGATGGGGTAAACAAGCCCTTTGTTCTCATAGCAGGGCTGAGAGGAGGAACCATGTCCCACATGTCGGGGTGGTACAGTGCAAGCACAGGCATAGTTAAGCCACTTCTGAAAATGTTCAGCCCCAACTGTGACAAACTCTGTTATATGCTGAAACGGGCACTGCTGTGAGACAACCTCTTTTAAACAGCTTTAGGATTCAGCTTAGTGGCTCCCGGAAAAGAATTGAGCTTGTATTTAATTAACATGAATAAAATTATGCATTTCATCAGCTGTAAACAATAGTAACCACACATATCACAATGAAAAATTATGCACTTCAAGCATAATTCAAGCAACTTTACTTGTGTGGAGTGGGGTTTGGCAAGAGGGAGTGCAGGTGGATGCCTAAGAAAGTACCCTGTGGTGGCTCCCAGGGTGGACCAGGAACAGACGCATACCAGTTTGATCACTGCAAGCCTTAGATTGCCACAGGCATCAATAAACAAGGTAAAGTAGATCTTGCATATGCCAGCAAAACCAAGCTGTGCACAAGGCAAAGGAATCATAGCGATAGCTAAGCAATTTAGGGGCTATGAGTATTTGCATCCCCTGCCAAAATTTGCCAGAGCTGCATCCTCTCCTGTTCCAGTGTTGTCACCCCCTTAGTCATGAGAGGCAAAAGACTGCGGTGAGTCTGCAAGAGCAGGACAGTATCTCTCTGAGTAGCCTGGGAGCTATTGAGTGGAGTCACCCAACTTCCAGAGTGACTGTGTACATGTGTAGGTCACAAGTCATGGGTTAAGTGCAGTTTCAAGGGACTCACCGAGTTCTGACATTTCTATCTATTTTCAGTGCTGTGGAAAGAGCAAAGATTCATTCAGCATATTTGAAATCATAAACTTTATTTACTATAGAACTGGACCTCCACAGACCTGGTTCTGTTCCCTTGGTGCAACTGGCATCATACTGGCAGTTCCTCTGGCTCCTCTGCTCACATTGGTTCTATTAGGAGAATCAGATGCAATCCTGGTCCTGGTGACATGTACGTGTTCATGCAATGTGAGGAGGACAAGGTGTTTCTGTTTAATGAAAGTCAATGATTACAGGCAGACATTTTGTTCAGTGTGTTTTCATGTTCATTTTCAGAGAAACGTGTATATTTTTTTTCCAAGGTCCACCATTGTTGTCATATTTTGGTATATTGCATGTCACTGTTCAGCGTGCATTGTGTCATAGTATGATTGTATCAGCTGTCGTAAAGGATAAGCTAATATGATAACTAGTGTCCTAATGCAGCTTGACAAGATGAAATTTGCAAAAAATAAACATGATTCCTGCCAATATCCACTGGTTATAATGACTTCAGGTGTACCTCCCTTAATTAATCACTAACTAATGATAGTTAGTTGCCAGAAACAGGGATCAGTTATAGGTGTTGTGTATCTATGTGACATATTTCAGGATGGCATACAGACATGCAGAGATATTACTTATATACCATGCAGTTCTTAACAGGTTATTCTCTTTTTTTTTTTCTGGTTCTTGCAGGTAAGCAAAAATACGAATTCACTGGAACAGCTTTTTCTTTTTTAAACACATGAATCAATCTGAATTCTTTGAAATTGCATTATTCTAAAGAGTGTTCATAAATCTTGGAAATATAATTTATTTTTCTAAAGATCTATATTTTATGAAAGACAGTTTAAATTTGCACCTGAGACCATTATAGTTTCTATGAAAAGAGAATGAATAACAAATTGAATGGATGGACTCTCATTAAGCATAAAATTACTCGACAAGAACCATTCTGAATCAATTAATCATAATGTAACAGGACTCTAATTTTATGGCATTTTCAAAATCAAAAGTAAGTATTTGCATCATTTTTCATCATAACAAATGTGATTACTTTTGTTTACAGCTGATGAAATACATAATTTTAGCCACAGTAATTAAATACTGGCTCCACTTTTTTTCTGGGAGCCATTAAACTGAATCTTAAGGTTGTCTCACAACAGTGCCCTACCACCCTTTACTCTCCTCCCTACACACTTTTCCTAAGCATGTGCAAAAAGGATCAGAAAATCCAATTTATATAACATAGCATGATATTGTGAGACATATCTGTAGTTTAAGATTTCGTTCCAGGTGCATTGCATGGAAATAGCATCATCCCTTCTATTTATCACACTTCATGTGTGACCATTATAAGTAGACTTTTTATTTGAATATATTATTTTGTTAATCAGTGTGTTTTGGAATTGTCTCCAAGTTGTTTGGTTTAGCAGTATCAAAATAATCCAAATTCTTGACACCTGGATCTGCCAGCTAACAGGACAGCAGATTATTCAAGGACAGGCAAGTAAATTTCCTGTGGAACATTAGTTGTGGGATTGGAGGGAGCTGCCTTGACACCAACAAAAGCATTTTACTTACATTAATTCACCCGGCAAGGAATGTTAATTATTAGGATAGGTAGAAAGATGGTTCCTGTTTATTGTCCCATGGAAACAAATGTTTCCAAAGCCCATTTTGAAGAGAATTTTCTTAATATTGTTTCAGATTCCAATTAAAGTTTTGAAATGTAAAATAGAAAGAGGAAAGCGTTAAAGAAATAAAACACTAAAGCAAGCAATTAATTTCAAATTATATATTAAAAAAAAACCAAAACAGTTCTGGTTTTGACCAGTCTAACTTATGGCGTTTACTGTAATAAATAAAAAGTAGTGAACAACACAACCCACCCCGTCACGCCTGGCACACACATTGCCGAGGCAGCTTAAGGAAACACCAAATGTAGCTCTGAATTCTCTGACCAAAACATGATTCTAGTGCACTAAGCGTTTAAAGCGACTTTGGGTTGTGAGGCAGTTCTAATGCAAACCATGCCTGGCTTCCCAAGTAAGCGGATCTCTCTATGCCAGTACAGTGATCTGTTTCATTAAAGAAGTAAGGCTATCCCTTTTTGGAAGTACAGCATTGTTTTAGAAAAACTTATGACCCCATACCAGTTACATTATTCAGTGTTTATATACTTCAGGGAATGTGACAGAAATGTTATTTACTTATTTAAAGCATCAGGAAAGGCTGTTTTTCTCTTCTAGTATGGCTCATACAATGATTCAATTTACATATTTAAATAAAATTAATTTTCTGTCTCTTGCTAACTTATGTTGACCTCTTCTATTATGGTGTAATATGTTTGGTTTTTACATTTCTAATTTATGTTTCTAATATTCCTTTTCCCTTGTACTGTTAGTTTGTATGCATACGGCCAATATTTGGTGCCTTTCAATAGCTCCTTAGTTTATCATAACAGGGGATCTCTTACATCACAGCCAATTTCACTGATTGTATGCCATTTACAGAAAATGCAGGTAGTCCAGGCTGGATTAGGCTGGGTTACAACTATATATATATTTATGAACAATTCTTTCTCTTTGCCTCTGCTAGCTGCTTTAACAGAAACCATATCAACTCCTTACTAGCCAAATTATAGACTTGGACCTAACTAGACACCAAGATATGTTTTGTGCACCTTATGACACTGCTCTTTGGAGAAATATTTTAGTACCTTCGGAACTGGCCAAAGCAGCAAGAGGATAAAAACTAATGTCCTTTAAGCTTGAGAAAGTATGAAAGAAATGCTGATGTGTACAGTAAGTTAAAATTAACCCAGGCACTTACAATGCTCTTCCATCAGCACAAAGTTTTTGATTTGCTGAATCAGGGTCAGAATGCTTATGCAGAAACCTTTACTAATTTGGTGGAGCAAAAGTTCAGAGGAAATATGTCACTAGCTTTGAAATGTGTATGAAACTTTTGACAAAATGAATAGGGTAATTCTTGTATCAGTGGGAGGTACCACGTTTTCATGCCTGTGGCCCACAGGTTATCAGCGGGCCTTTAAAAACTTTCACACACTGCTCCTCCACCTTTAATTCTTCCAAAGCAGGACTGTTTGTGGGAGGATAACATAGGGAGCTTACCTGTGGGGCAGGCAGCTGTGGATTTAAAAGGGGTAGAGTGATTAGCTGCCATTCATCACCTGCTCGCTGCAGCTCTCAAGCTGTCTCCAGACTGTCAGGTTTGGGGGGAGGGGGGAGCTAGGGTATGAAAAAGCCTTCTCACCATCACTGCTGTGGATCCCAAGACCTATTGTGTCAGGGCTGTCCTGGGCAGTCTCAGTCTTCTGGGTGCTTGGCCCCAACTGAGTATCCTCCGTGGCCAGTCAGGTGCCAGCAGAGCCTCATTCAAGACATCCAGTTTCCACTCTGAAGGCAGCAGCTTGGCCTCTCCTGGGACACTAGCCAGCCCTTTGCCCTGGTGCAGGGTCACTGATAGGCTTTCCTTCTCATGGGAGCTCTCAAGGAGCCAGCAGCAATGGTACAGGAGACGGAAGGACTCTCACTGCCAGAAACTTGGGCTTCCCTACTTGGCCAGAAGCCCTTTTCCTGCATGGGGAAGCCCATCAGGCTGATGGGCCATGGCAGGTTACCCAAGAGCTTGCTTTCAAGGAACAATAAATTTAAAGGAATGTAGGTTTTCTGAATTAACAGTTGTATATACCAGAGTGCAGCACTTCTCTGCAGGTAAGTGACTTAGTAAGTGAGAGAAAAGGTGCTAGAAAAGGCTGGTACACACACATCTCCTACTAGCTCCCATCACCAGTGAAGAGGTCATAGTGCCATTCCACATCATCTTGGTCAGGAAGGAGAAGCTAAGAAAGGCAAGGGAAACTGGATCAAGTGCAACTCTGAACCTGCTTAGGTCAAGAAGGTTTTGGCTGAAGAGTCCAAGGAGAATTTCTTCCCTGGGGAAGCTGGTTAGGACATACTCACTGCTCAGCTGATAACTCAGGATCCAGCCGGGTTTTATACTGATTAGCAGAAGATTTAATTTCAACCTGATTAAGAGACAGCAGATGAAGAAGGATGCTGAATAATCCTAACGACATGTATCAACTCTTAGGCAAACATTCCTTTTAATCTACTGTGGTGAACAAGTCACGCACTCAGATTTTACTCCCTTGGCTTTTTTTCTGAAGGGCTCTTCTCCGTAAATCTCCCTGGCTCTTATTTTTTACTGTGACATTGTCCCAAGTGCAGACAGAAAACAACCTTGCTGCTGATGTTCATTAGGATCTATACTTATTTATTTATACCATCCAACCAGCTTTGTTTTCCTTTGTAAATTTTGTACAAAAATATCCTGTAAATACGCTCTTAGTAATGACCAACCTGATTTTTAGGAATGCAAGTTATAAATGTTAGTCATAAAAAAAATTACTGGTCTGCTAGTTTTAAATAACTGCATATTTTAATACATTGAGTGATAGACAAATGTAATTAAAACATATATTATCTTCCTCTTGCTGAGAATATCACTCAGAAATGAGAAGGATAACATTCACCTCTTTTGAATAACTGTTCAAAAGATTAATTCATATCAAATGTTGGATTTTCTGGGGCTGCCTGCAAGAAGCTGAACTCTAATACAGGATGGCATCCATGTGTGTTTACACATTTCCCATTCCTTAGTACAGCCACTGCCACAAGAAAATTGCTGAAATACATTTGAGCTAACACACATGTGACAGCTGCTTCCAAGGGTTATAAAGGTATATACTAGTTTAAGGAACACTTTATTAGACATAGAGCTATTGTTTGAAAAGTGAAAGAACCCACAGCATACAAAAAGATGTGGACAGCTGCAACTGATGGAAGTTACCAGCCAAAGAGCGGGCTGTTCTCATACACCATTAACATTTACATAATGCAGAGACTTTAAAGATTTCTATCAAAGATTTTAGAACATTTTGCTGGAAGTAGGCTCATGGACAGATAAAAGAGTTCATATATTATGTGAGTATAATCAGAACAATGGTATAGAGACGTATTTTCTAATTAAAGAGAAGTATATATAATGTAAAGAGAAAAAAACCCAACAGATTACACAATAGCTTTTGAAAGAATTTAATCAAAGTCCCTTTGTCTTTTAAAGCTTATCATCATGCTGATTTTGAAAGAACAGTAGTTAGGTACAAATTTAGCACCCTTGTGTCTTTATTAGATACAGATACGTTTCCTGCATGTCTTAATAAAACAGTAGGAGGACTTCCAACCTACTTAATAAGAGCTACTGAAAAGCTCCAGAACATTTGGAAAAACATTCCTAATGCCTTCCATTTACAGTCACTTATTTAATTTTCCTTTTCTGTTATCAGAATAAACATGAGACTAAGGAACACATCCAAGTAATAAATACACACCCACTTTATAACACCAGAAAGAGTAATATTCACTGGCTCCATGCAGGAAATCTCATTCAGGCAGATGTTTGTGTTGTTTGGTAGAGTGGTTTTTTTGTTGTTATTTTTTCTTCCACCTCAACTTTTCTCTTTAACAATGGACTTCTTCATTGCCTTCTTACTGAACTCCCTCCTAGATTTGTCACATAAGAATAGCTTGGCCATATTCAAGAAGCCAGGTCATCTGGCAAGTTATGCCTGGAAGGGAAATAAAACTCACCTCTTGACTTCTAGCAGACATAAAAACACACCTTCATCTAAGTTTCTCTCAGACTTTTTTTGGTATAAACCAGTGTGACTCTCTAGTGGATGCTATCATTACCCTTCTCTCCTGGTGTTTTCCAGGTGGGGAAAGAATGTGAATAAGGTTCTTCAGAGAAGTTTCTTCTCAGTTAGACAAGGGGAATAGCTACACTAGCAGTATAAAACATTACTGCATCACCCACATTGTGCACCCCATGGTCAGTCAGGACCAAACCAAATACATCTGGTGGCTTGAGGGAGACCTTCTCTAGCACAATTTCCCAAGTATTTGCAGGTTCAGTAAAGCTTTTTATTAGGGTCCTCCTCCCTGTTTACTTCTAAGCTAGCAAAGCACATTTGCAAAGACAAGTTGCTGCTGGTTGGAGGACTGATGCCAGCAAGGGGTGGAGCAGCTGCTGCGGTTGTGCAAGGCTCTGGTCCCTGCCAGCGACAGCAGGGACCAAGGTCACCCACCGTTCAGCAGGGGTGAGCCTAGGGGCCTGGCCAGTACCACCAGCCAGGGGCTGCAGCCCGCAGCAGGCTCTCGTTTCTGTGTTATGGGTTGGTTCAGTCACCATCTTCTCCCCTCTTCTGTCTTTTTAATTTAATACAGAGGGTATCATTTTAGCTCAAAGTCAATAGTTTTTACCATTTATTTCAATGTGGCAAGAATTTAATCCAAACACTTCATGCCTCACTGAGGACAATAACACAAAGAGCACTCTTTTGGAACAGAGAAAGGCATCATGTTTGCCAGCAGCTTTGTTTATTGTGTTTGGGGGCTTCATGATGCAGTCGCCCACCCACTTCTTTATTAAAAGTTAGTTTGGCTTTTGAAAGTTTTATGAGCTACAATATAATAATAATTAAAAGTTTGTATGCAATTTCCAAAGCTATTTTTCATTCCTTAGGGAGTATTAATTCCAGTTTCATTTGTTTTTCATCTTCATTGTGCAACAAAACACAGTTTGTTTTTAAAAGGAGGATCAAACTGATACTGAAATATGCGTACATGTGTTGGCAGGCATTTCTTGAATAGGGCTGCAGCCCATGAACTTGGACTTCAAACAACAAATGTGCAGAGCTCACATGAACTTGAAGTTGCCTTTTTATTTGTGACATCCATAAACATTTATGATGTTTTGTTTTTAATCCCAGTAAGTCTATGTTGTTACTCTGGGTATTTTAATAGTGTCTATTTATATTGTGAAATCACGACAACTGTGTTGTCTTCCCATAAAGCCAAAGGTCAAGGGTCTGCTACAGCAAATACTAACACATGTGAATAACTTCACTCATATGAATAATCAGACTGATTTTAACAAGGAGGTGTTTTTAGGGTCAGGCTCCCAATATTTTGACATGCTTCCTGAAATTTTTTGTGGGTAGGAGTCATTGACTTTCATATAGTGATAAAATGCTCTGAACACACAAAAAACTCCCCTCTAAAAGTTAGGAATACGTTTGGGTTATCAAGTTTTAACAATTACAATTGTACTTGTTAGCTTTCTTTTCCTGGATACAAGTGGTGTTGGAAAAGCACTTAGAAGAGATAAAATAGAATTAATGTTAACAATTTCTATAAGTCATTGTATATAATATTCCTCTCCCCTTCCCCATGAGGCTGTGTGTAACCACATGTTTGGAGATCTCAGTGTATTTTTTTGCCTTCATCTTATGGGAAAGAATGATGGAATTAATTACAACAGTGATGTATTGCATTTTATAATTTATATTGTGTACAGATCATTGCTATGATGAAATAGACAAATGTATATGAGAACACTCTTTTTAATCATAACAAACATAATTAATCATAAACATAATAATAATCATAATCAAGAACCATAAAAATCATGTTTCTTATAATAAATATTATCCTATTTTTAAGGCTATACCTAACTGTAGTGCCTCTGTAGTGCATGTGTTGTGAAAGTAAATAAAAGAGAGACAGAAAATTCCAAATATACAAGGCATTTGAAGGTATTCAGAATAAGCAGCTTGCCTTATAAAGAGAATTTCCTTGTTGTCTGTTGAGATAATACAGTGATCCCTGGAAAGGTTTTTATGAATATACTAATCCAGTTTTTCCTGTTGATTGCACAGATTCCAGCTGTGTTAGAATGCAGTTCTTGCAAAAACTTGTCTCACAAAAGCATGTCAGGAACAAATTGGCTTTGTGGTTTTTATTGGAATATATTCAAGGGTTTGCCATTTTGCATTCTGAACCTTATTCTCTAAATACATATTCTATGCCTGTGACTTAACTCCTACTGTTAAATTAAGGAGAAGCTTTATGTATGTTTATTCTTCCTGTAAAGGTGGAAAAGTTTTGGAAGAGCTGGAATGCAGATGAAAATCTATGAACTTCAGTGTCTTTTAAATTTGTGAACATATATTAGTTATTTTCTTCATATTATCTTGCTAAAATATCCTGCTTGAAACATTTCCTTAATTAACAATACCAAAAAACTCGCAAAGGACCTGCAGTCTAGGTGTCATAACCTTCCTGGTAGTAAAACGAACACATTTTCCATTAACATGGAGTCATGTGCGTGGTCTGTCCAGTGATATGCAATGTCATTTAAGACATTCCATCATTCCCTGCTTGAGCACTCTTCTCTAATCTGATGAGGTACCCAGGGAAGAAACAATGATAGCCAAGGCATTAAAATGTAATCAAGATATGCAAATTCATATCTAAATGTGATTTGCTTGGAAAGAGAAATTAATCTAGGCATGGTCAAATAAACAGTGTGTAATATGGATAATTAATCACCAAATTAGCAGCTGTAGTCCCATGAGAAGATTATGCAAATGAAAAAGGCCCCCATCTACAGTCACAATTAGACTACTTAATACCAAACTCTAAACAAAACACAGCCCCTGGGAGCACCATAAAACAAGGGAGTCAAACTTAGTGGGTCATCCTCCAAATTTCACAGACAGATTTTGTAAGTACTTTACTTTTCCTGATTTACAGAAACTGATTTACTTTCCTACCAACATACCAGGCTCATTGAACAACCTGCAACCTTGAAATGCCACTAATGTTGCTCTACACAAGACTAAACTTTAATTCATACAATCTAAATCAGCAGTTAAAAGAGGTATGGACTAGAGGGTAAATCCTCAAATCCTCAGCCCTGAGGCCCAGTCCACATTAACAGGGATGGATACTGCAGAGGTATGTTAGGTGTCTTCTGTGCATGTAGAAGTTATCTCTGGCAAGTTCAGTTACTGCTTTGCACTTGCATTTTGATAACAGGTGAGTCAAGTCTCTTTATTTTTTCTGAACATGATATTTTCCTATATTTTTAATATTTCCTGAATATATTTGTTCAACCATTTCTGAAAATCTAATCAAGACATTTGATTTCCACTGGTTAATCCAAGCCAATGAGGTCAAGGATGCCTCATGTGGACTAGGCTGGGGTATGGTACTACCTGGCCCATGACACTACATCGTCTCCCCTGAGGCTGTGCATTGCACTAAAACCATGGCCCAACCTGGAATATGTAAAACATTGTCCAACTAAGAAACCTGACTTATAGGTGAACAGAGCTATTCAGCATTTGAAGCACAGCTTCCTTGAGACACCTGAGTATCTCAGATATATTCAGCTTAACATTGACTCAAATCAGAGTGAAATATGTTGACTTTTCTGAATACAAATTTTAGACTTTTTTAATGAAAAATTGTAATATATTGACTCTTGTCTTCAATTATGGTGAAAGCAATTTTTTGAATATCAAAATTGGCAAAGGGCCTGATTTTCTGTCTCCTGATGAACTCCACATCGCTAGTTCCATGGGAACAGTCTGTTTTGGGAATGACCTTTGTACAATGCAGGCAAGAAATTCCTCAATGCATCCTCAGCCAAGAAAAGCAAAGCTTCTCACTTTAAATCTCTAGGTACCTGTCAACATAAGCACTTATGGATGGAAGATACCTTTGAAAACACAGCATAGTGACAACCTAGCTCAAGGGAGACTTGTCCGAAACTGTCAGTGGGAGTGAATAGAAGTTGAGTTTGTAAGAAAGAGGCATTTGCTGCTGTTCTGAAATGTTTGTGTTGGTCTGATGCTCTGGACCATGATTGGCTTCTAGTTGCTTTGTGTATGTTCAGAATAAATTGCACTCCTTTTATTTCATTTAAAGTTCTAATTCCTTCTTGTGAAGCTATTTGTGCACCCTTTTGGTAAGATTTTCGATAACTTCTTTAAACAACTACACAACACTTGTGTTTTAAGGTTCTTAAAGCTGCACAGTAAGAATTCCTTTCAGTGTAGAATAGCCTACCCTTCTCCCAGGCAGCTGACACACTGCATACAATAGTTTCATACTGCATTATCAATGCAATGAGGTGCATGCTTCTTGCAAACAACAGCATAAGCTTTTTTGCTCATGGAGATTTTGTCTTTGGACCTGAGTAAATGTGAATCAAAAATAACCTCAAAGGGGAAGTCTCAGTCACACTATAAGATCAGGATTACAGAAACTACTGTGTAAATTTTTGTCTTTACTGATGTTTAGCCACAACCAAGAGGTTTTTACTCGTCAGTCCAAGTCACATGAACCCCTGCATTCATGATATAATTTAGCCCACACCAAAGCTTCCAACATTGCCTTGTATGTTTTCCAAGTGCAGCACCAAAATACTCTCAAGGTTTCCGTATACTGTGTCAAGCAAAGTATTCTGGAAAATGATGGGTGTGCAACTTGTTTCCTACATGCTATGGGGAAATTACAGAAAATCAGAATGCAGGGAAAAGGAAGTGTGAGACTGCAGCTGACAAATTCCTTGAGCTGCCCTGAGCTTAAAGCCAGAATGTGTTTTTAGATGCCAATCAAGACGTAAGACAAACAGACAAGAAAGTAAGCAGTCAGCTTCATCCCTGGGAGATCATCAGGCTTGGGCTGGACTGTCCCTGGAGGTTAAAGTACAGATGGCTGATGGCTATGAGCTTGAGGACTATTAACAAAGGTATTTCTTAAAAGGCCATGAACAACTGTGAATCAGGCTGGAAGAGTATGGCAAGGTTTAGGAGCCCTGTTTGTGAGTGGCTCCACTGAAGTTGCAAAAGCTATTTGCTTTGTAAGGTTATCACCCTTTGTGGGTAAGGCACAATGCAAATCCATTTCCCCTGAAATGGAAAATTCAGGCACTGCTGGAGCTGCAGATTTATGAGTCATTGGAAACCAGTCACAACCAAATTGTAACCCAAAGTGTTTCCTGGTCTGTACCAGCCCCACTGAGTTTTCTTGTATCTGGAAAACTCTTCATATCTTGCAACAAATTATTGGGCTCCCAACTGCATGCTGTCCATGGCTGACTTTTGAAACTAGTAATTTCAGACAGGAATGCCAGGGAGTCCTGACAGAAACACTCCTTCAGCTATCCATCTAATATGCCAGTCCCCAGTGCAGTTAATCAAGCAATGATGTTTTCTCATTTAACCTGCCCAGGGTTGCTGCAACTGTCACATGTTAGCAATTATGCTTTTAACTACATAGGTATACACTAACTATATGATGGGCCAAGTTCTGCTTTCTGTTACAACTGGTTTAAATCTGGAAGAATCCTTTTTGTACGTGAGTCTACCCTGCCACTGAGAAAGAGAACCATTAATATGCTGGTTATACAAACACCAGCAACTGATCAGACTGAATTATTACCTTTTATATAACTGTTTGTTATAGTTCAGTGAAACATAATTCCAAATGAAATAAGAAACCTGCAATATGGACACAAGGGAACAGCCAAAATAGATTAACTGGTAAGACAATGATATTGACAGCATTTTCTTAAATTATTATTAGGAAGATAATGTCATCCAGCACATCTGAGCAGTGTTTTGAAGGAAAATTACTCTCTCCAGGGAAACATTTTAATTAAGATAAAATTGTTAGATTGCTCTGAAATTCTTGGGTTGACAGTCTTTGTCACAGTAATGTTTTTCTACTAATAGTATATACAAGTTAAAAATAATCAAGCAATAATTACTTATGTGAAGAATACACTACCTTGCCAAAAGTGCACAAGTAGGAGTTGTTTAGTTGATATTCTGTATATCAGAAATGCCAGCAGGAATGGGAACACACCAAAAGGAACACCTTTCCAAACAGCCTGATACTGAATCTGATTACTAATGCACATTGAGCATTTTCATCCTTCCAGTGCTCTCATTTCACAATAATAAAGCATCAATGCTGATAGGAAAAGATTGGACCTGATGTCATATCTGGAAACTAATTTAATGGGGAATTGGATAGTGACAAAGTGATGATGATTTATTTTTAATGGCAGATGCCTCATTAGTTATGATTTATTTAGATGACCTTCCCAGTCCTATGGTATTTTCATCTATGGTATTTTCCTCCTCTCTACACCCCACCCCCTCCAAAATTCTGTACACTGCAAAAAGAGCAGAAGTAAATACTGCTGATCAGATGCCTAATCCTGCAGACCTTTACTCCTGTTGGTTAGATTCATTAATTTCCATGGTCCTGTTCACGTATGGAATGAGCACAGGACAGGCCCCTGGATCTTTATTACAAATCTCTATGTATCCCTCTTAGGATGCTTATTATCAAGTATCCTGAGGCAACAAAAGAAATTTTGTTCTTTTTGATTCATTTATTTTCACTTGACTTACTTGGATTTTCAGATTGGTGGTGAAAGTGACATTTTGTTTTGCCTGAAATGCATTGAATAATCTCCCTGGCTCTCACAGGAATTAAGAATGCCATGCTTGAGTCATTATTTAAAGTGCACAGCTTTTGATATTTTTAGATTTCTTCTTCCAAAGAAATCAAGTTAATGATTGGTTGTTTAAACTGCCTAAGAAAACAGCCAGAGACCCAGTCTCCATTAAGCAAGAAGGAAA